>VXAA01000959.1:459541-495121 GCA_013399115.1 Anseranas semipalmata | reverse complement strand
AGCAAAGCTGTGAATTTAGCAGGCAGCAGTATGGTAGGGGGAAAGGAGATGAAGGTTACACTGCAGGTAGAGTTCCCAAGAGAAAGTCTGGCTGCTGACTCACCAGGAAAGCATAATGTTAGCTGCAGCCCTTTGCAGGAGAACAGGCTGTGTCCTGGTTAGCTTTGTGGGGTATGGTAAACACAAAAGGACGCTGAATGGCAGGAGGCATCCTAATGACATTAGGAGGGAGCAGGAACTGGAGAACTTCTTGATGTACTACCACTCCTATATGAGACCACCTGAAACCAGACTTCTCTGTTTTGCAGTCCACAGAGTTCTTGGACCTTTAGTCTGTCCATTGACAGTACCTGGTTATTCACACAGCAGTTCATCCAAACTTCTGCCAAGTAGCAGTAGCAATTAATAAAAACAAAATATCTCATTGGTATGATTTTATGTTGGAAATACGGCCATACTCGGGAGTAACAGAGTTGTACTTCACTGATGATTATTTTGACATTTCTGGGGTGATGACCACTGGTTTAACATAAGCCTGAAAACAAACAGAAACATTCCAAGAAGAGGCTGATAATCCACTGCCTCATACTATGGATTAAGGCTGAGCAGGCCTTGGGACATACTATGGATAATGCAACATACATGATACATACACATGCCCACATCCCAGCGCTGGAGGGCATTTTTCTAAAGTCACACTCTTTCTTTGAACCGTTTATTCTCTCCTCTGACTTTGATGGTTGTGCAGATATCAATAGTTGTCTGCTTCTTCCTTGTAACCCCCCTGGAAGACCCTAGGATCAAGTCCTCAGTTGCTTTCATTCTCACCCTTAGATCCATTTCTGTCTTTACATGAGCTGTGCAGTGTCTTTCTTCTCTACCATGCAGTATTCCCACTTCCACCCTATCTAGATACGTGTTGAGCTGTAACATGAGCCAGTATCTGATATACCAAGATTTATAAAGTACTTTGAAATACACTTAAGAAAGATTGGTAGAGAAGCACAATGGATTGTTATAATCTGTCCTCCCTGCACCATCACTCGTAAAACAGCATAACAGGAGTACTGGTGTAAGTGTTAATGATAGCAGTGCTGTCCTGATGACGGACGGACAGCGTGCTTCATGTTCAACTGCCATCAGCATTTGTTACGTTGCACGTTAAACCTGTTAACAACCAAAAAGATAAAATCTGATTACAATAAGGATATATACATTGAGATATGCGTCTTCACACTCAACTAATTAGTTGGCACTGACTGTTTTTGCTTTGCTCGGTGACATGTGGTATATAAATCATTACAATATGTTAAATGCAAATGGTTGGTAATAGGATAACCATCTGCTCACTGTTGGAAAGTTTGCAGAGGAATATAGTAAGCTGTACTTCTAATAACGATGCTAAACTCACATCCCTGAAATACCAAATATCTAAAAACAGCTGCCTCCACTAATGCCAACATTACTAATACATCTCTTGCCCTTTTCATTTTCAGAAGTAAACTACATATTGTAAGAGGTAATTTTGTTCTTCAGCATGAACTTGACTTCAAGGCTAGAGCCTGTAACATTAATGTGAACCACCATATCTCACAGCCTGATCTTTTTCTTAGATCGTGTTGAGTGCTTTTGAGCATCCAATAAATAATCAGGCTGCCCTCTCTTCTCAGGACATCTTTTCTTCCACAAATATAATTAAACTTTCTTCCTCCCCTAACCCCTCCTGCCAGGCCCTTTTCCAGGGATGACATGATTTTGTACGTGATAGATTGTTGGCACATTGCTGTCTGATAACGTTTTACTCCAGAGACCACCAAAGAGTGCCTTCTATCTAATAATCTACCATGCCCTACGAGTGTTAAAGATCACCACTGCAAAGAGGGATCAATTATTTTACCACAGACATGTATTATCAGGGGCTGTCACATACCTTCTTAATGAGCATTTCTGGATACCCCAGTGACAAAGTAATGCATTGGAAAATTAGTAGTGGGACAAGAGTGAAGGACTGCCTGCCAAAGTGGAGGCTGTGCCTTCAAGCTAGAGCAGCTCCTTCTCTCCTTACCCGTTCAGTCATCTGCTGGTCAGGGTCACTATCACAGTGCTTATGTGCCGGCTCCCCCATCAGTAATATATTGCATTATCGCCTATCACAGAGATTAATATGTTCACATACTGAATTCCCAAGACATGGCTCTCAGCATTAAAGAAGCTGAGGAATTAATTCAACTCCCACTGACTGAATGGAAAAGAAGTCTGTGCTTTCGTCAGATGCTAGTGCTGCTGTGGCTTTCTTAAGTCACTTTGGGAGGGAGGGGTTGCTGTTTGTTCGGGGGTTACGTCTGGCATGGCGGCGTCTGATTTAAGATTGGGCTTCCAGGGAAGCACCTGCGGGGGAAGAGGCTGCAGGAGAGCTCATTAGCCCGGCAGTTTCTCAGCCCCTGGATGAATTACACAATAAGATGCTTGCTCTACAGGGTCTCAGAAACCTGCGGCTTTGTGTAGGTACACTGTCCTGCAAAGCTATCCAAGTTTAAAAAAATGTTAAAGGGAGATGTTTTTGTGCTAACACGTTTTCCTTTGTTGCCTTGCAGAAAAGAGGAGCTGTCTGAAGGCAGCACAAATTTGGTGACTCCATTTTGATTCACAACGAACACTTGCCTGTTTCAAAATGGGGTGTCTGCACTTTAAAGTTATCTAGAGCATTTATAGACAGAGCTGGTGGGATGAGTAGCACTTTATAATACCTCAAAGGCATGGTGCCAGTGCTGGAAATTTGATAAGCTGGGGTCCTGAATTGGATTCCAGCAATGGTCACAAGTTTTAGGAAGCTCTCATTTTAAATTGCAAGCAGGGGAAAAACAGGATTCTTTCTCTTTAATTGCATTAGTTTTATTGAACTGAAGCATTGCTTCAGTTCCCAGAATGCTTTATATATATTTTAATGCAAGTTACCAGAGACAGAACAGTAGCAGGATTGTTTATTGTTTCTGACTTCTATATTTGGTGAAACTGATGTTATTCATTTTCCCATTTAACTCTCTCGTGCATTAAGAATCTTTAGGTTTGGGGATGGTGTTCATCAATGTCATTATAAACATATTAATTTTAACTTCTTTGATTTGGTGATACTTCTATATTGCTTTTGTTTAGGCCTGTTCAGAACAGCAAGGCCAAGCCAGGCAAACATGAAGTGGACTCTGTGAACCTTCTGGTAGCCCTTCGCGCGGGAGAGGGAACATTAAATTCAAGCCCTCGGTAGACGAGCCTTTAGGTTTTATTTGACATATGCTGCTAGCATTCACTGTGACACAAACGTCCTGGCAATCGGATGCTTTCCATCTGTCGTTCTGCAGGAGAAGGGAGGGTCATTTGAGAGGTCTGAGGTTTTTTTAGCCTTGCATACCTTGGCTGCATTTTTACAGCCTTACCACATTTTAATTGGCTCTAGATCTTCTCATTATTTTTATTGAACTGTGGGGCATTTCTCCCTTGCTTAGAGCTAGGGTTGCGTATTTTGCCACATAAGCACAATCAGGAATTGACTTGAAAAAACATTTCAGAACATTACCGTCTCCCCCCCAGCCAGAGCACAGCACAGCAGTTCTCTCGACCTTCTGCATGGCAGGGGGAGAGGAGCGGGCAGGGACAGGGTGCGGAGATGGCAGGTGGGACAGGGGACAGAGCTGCAATATGAGAAGGCGTCTGTTTTGTCAGTGACCCACTTTGGGAAATCCTCCTTCCACACCATACATACCTCCAGCTGCTCATTTCTCACCGTTTTCACTTCTCTTTTCGGTGATCATCACTCCTTCAGTTGTATCACATTGGGAGTGGCTGTCCATGTGGCTCAAAGGAGGCAGAGGAACTTTCATCAGGAGAAGTAAAAATGACATGTGAGGAGCAGAGGAGAGGGAAAGACAAGAACATCTCAATTTTAAGTGAAAAATAAACCTATTATTGTTTGTCAATGCAGGAAATTGCTTATCATTTAACAGGCATCATTAAAGATACTGTGCTTATGGAACCATGCCTCCTTTCCTTTGAATGCTCCTGAAATAATTCCTCCAGCAGGACAGCAAAACAGCGAGGAGCCAGTTACATTTTTAATCAGTCATGTCCCATAGGAATTGCAGCCTGCCAACAAGGGCAGCACTTTCCCCTTTGCAACACAGGAAAAGAATTGAAAGATGGGAAGCTGTGGTTCCAGAAGGGTTTGTTACAGTTATTAATGAGCTAAAGATCAAAAAATCTGAGCGTCATTAACTGCTAATATTCTGCTACTGAAAATGTTTAACCCTATCCACAAGCTAGATCTGAAAAAAATGGGTTTCATCCCTCTTTTCCATTTTTTTTTTCCCTTCAGAATCATGAATGGGGACTAGAGAAACAGTTGGATGAAGAGAACAGGAAAAAGTAAAATAACTTTATATTTCTCTTCCACTGTACATATATCAAAAGGAAAGGAGTTTTAATACTGCCGAGTCCTTACACACCCAGACCAGATAGCATTATTTTACCTTCTCGTCAGTTAGTCACTGCAGAGGTAACCCTTAATGTGGTGATTCTGTCCTGGATTCGTCCTTTCATGTGAATGACATGTACAAATATCACATTTCAGATTTGGTATCTTAAAATATACCTCTGGACTTTTTTTTTTTTTTTTTTTTTTNTTTTTTTTTTTTTTACAGATACAGAGTCACTATATTGAGAGATCAAATTTTGCAATCTCTCTTCATTCCAAAGGCTACTTTTGGAGAATAGTGCAGCCTTTGGATCTTGTGGTCTGTATGTTTGCTTGTTTGTCTGTTAATGCTTCATAAAATATACATGCTTTGAGCAGGAGAGATGCAGTAGAGTGATACCACCAGAATAACAAAGGGTTGTAAGTCATTCCAAAAGTATGTAAAGTATATAAGTATGTAAGTTTAACATCGTTCATTGGTTTCCTCAGTGCATGGTCATACCCACGTTTTGACTAACAAATTCACAGTTAATGTACAGCTGCATTCAGCCTATCTGTGAATTGTGGGAAGGAGAGGTTTATGCTCTGCCTGCTCCCAGAGGAAAAGTTCTGCAATTTAAAGTGGGCTGAGCATATGTTGTGACAGGAGAAAAGTCTTTTTGAGTATTGTGCAGATATTGCTGCAATACAAATACAGTTAACAGAATGTAAAGTCCAGTGTCAATGCCCCATATCCAGGAGCTTCCCCATAATTCTTAACACACAAAATGTGTACCTTTTCATATCCTTATATGCTTAGCATATTAAAAAAAAAAAAAAACACAGATGTGAAATTTCAGCTGCTATAATTACATCAGGCAAGCAGGACAGGAAAAGAATTGCCGTGAGGAGCAGGTGAGGCTTCATCCTAAGAGACTCGTAGGCAGCAGCCAAGAGCACTTGTTCGGCCTCGCAGCCACATGAGCAGGTGCCAGTAAAACCGAGAGGGGGGTGGCTGTTTTGTCACAGGCGTCACCGGAGTTCTCAGTCTACAGCGCATTTAACTCAAGAGGAGCCTGTTACAAACTAAGACCATTTAAAAAAAAAAAAAAGAAAAGAAAAAGGAAAAGGAAAAGGAAAAGGAAAAGTTCTTTATCTTCAGGCGTAGGCTCAGCACCTGAAAACCCAGAGATTACCAGGGAGGGGTAAAACTGAAACAAAACACAGAAGTGTTTTCCATAGGAAAAAAAAAAAAAAAAGAATTAAAATGTTGTATTCTGAAAGATACATTCAACTTCTGTTACAAGAAGTTTGGACAGGTACCAGAAGCTTGTTCCCTTTGTGATACAATTATATGGCCACTAAGTCATTTGGTTCAGTCAATTTGCTGTATATCATGATAAAACTGTATATAGCTTAAAACCCACAAAGTTCTGCCCTTTTTCTCTCTTGAGGTTTTCTGCGCAACATGAAAGCAGAGAACAGCTTTAACAAGATCTGGGTGTACTCCTGAGTCCCTGTAATCCTCCCCTCCTGGCTTGTGTAGGTCACTAGGAGGAGGTGCTGAGCAGATATAAGAATAGATGAGGAAAGACGATGAGCAGTAATGGTGGTGACAGGAGGTCATGGCTGCTGTGGGCACCATCCTAAATCCCAGTGGAACTGTCTCCTTCCTCCTCCTTTGCAACTCTCAGTGCTTGGCACTGAAATACATCAGATGCAAACACTAACTCCTTCATTCCCAGAAGTATTGCTTATGAAAATATTTCCTAATAATGTGGCTATTGTCCTTCCCCCCCCCCCCCTTTTTTTTTTTATTTATCGGCATAATTCAGAAGGTTTCTGGTAATTATGCCCAAGTTCATTAAGGATAAAGCTCTGTGCAATGCAAGAGTTCTTGTTAGGGTCCTCACTAGGCACCTTGTCTCTTCCTGCTAGTCAGGTCTTCAGGACAAATCCCCCTTCTTCTTTTCACTGGATGGCAACTTTCTGTCAGTGTGCCAACAAAAATAAACAGCGGTCTTCTTAAGTCCATGGTCTGAAGAATGCTTTAATGGCGGAAGCTGTCGTTCACCATCTGACCGTGCCCCATACAGGATCCTGTCCACAGTGAATCTTTCTAGATCTATTCCTCACAATATACTGCTGCTTGAGATGGGTGCTGATAGACATCCCTGTTTTAATGACAACTTCTTTTTTCAAATCTAGGTTCTTCCTCTGCCTATATCTACTAGTTCTCTGGTACTGTTCATAGAGCTATGTGGTTTTTTATTATGTGTATATATATACACACATATATTTTGCTTCCAGATTAGCTCAAATATCCTGTGAGAACAGAAACAGCCTATACATTTTCCATTAGAGTTTGAGGCTGAGGAAGGCTGAAGGACATTTCAGGGAAAAGGATAAAATTTGTACAGGATTTTAAAACCTATGTTAGGCAAGATAGAAATGCAAAGGTTTATTCTTCAGTATAAACATGTACTGATTGTTTTTGTCAGCAGTATTTCACAAGTTGCCCTATGACAAAAACTTACATTACTCATAACTTGCAATCTACTCCTCAAGTTTTCAGTTTTAATGGTTTCCTGGTGGGGATCACAGAATATGAAGGGAAGCATTGATCTGAAATATTTGAAATAGAAATGAAGTTGTTTCATTCTTCTAGTGCATCAAATATTGTAGTCATTGTATCAAATTCAACCTCCCAGCATGTCTGTTTCCACAGACAACCAAAACATGCTCCTGACCCCTCTGTGGACAGTGCAGTTCAACTCCAGCCTTTCTCAACATGCTTTGATTTACCCAGTATTTATTAAAACAAACATGAATAATAAATATTTCAGCACACTTGAAAGCCAAAAATAATCATTATTTTATTCTAGTCTGACATTAGGTCACAATCTTAAGTCTTTGGTTTGAAACTACAGGTCCTTTGTCACTTAAACTTAGAGAATAATATCAAAGCAGTATCATTAACCCCATTTCACAGAGGAAGACCTGCACTGTCTCTTGTTCCATGGCATGTGAATTTGGGGCTAGGGCAAGTACTAAACTCAGTGGCAGAACTGTTTTGGCACTGGAGGAAAAGTGGTCAGCGTGCGTACGTGTGTGCCCATAGATGTCTCCCGCTCACTGCTCCCAGGCCAATGCCAGAAGCCAGGTCTCCTCTCCCATTCCCTACCTGAGGTCTGCGTGCTCCTTTCCAGCTGCAACTGGTAAGTGAGTGGGACGGCCTAGCTCTGGCCACCCACCTCTGAGAAGACGAGGTCGTCCATTAGGAGCCGTACCCATAGACCTTCTATTACGGTACTACATTCACATTTATCATTGGTAAAAAGCCACTAAATTTGACCCACGATACCATCTATCTCAATCTTTCTAATGTTAAAGAGCATCTGTAGTTTTCCCATCTTTGAATAATTCCACTGACTTTAATAACACATAATAAAGTGTTTGCAGAATCCAGACAATTTAATGACTTCAAGACAACAATAAGTAGTCTACAGTTAAACAGTAATCATAGGGTATTTTTGAAATAGAAAACCAGCTTTCAGCTATATAGAGTTTGCAACTGAAATACAGTATGTGAAAGAACTGTTTTCCAAAATCAAAAAGAAAAGATAGTTAGAACTTCATTTCCTAAATAGTTTAAAATTAGTCCCAGCAAATAATTTAACTGTGCTGTATTGTAATACTAACAGGGCTAGAGGTGAGATGACCCAGTGGTTCTTTTTCAGTATCTAAGTTAGGTATGGGAGGCTAAGTTGCTTTTGGCACACTTCAAGCACAATGCACAGACACAAACCACTCACTTCTCATCTAGTTTTCTTCAGCAGCAGAAAGAATAGGTATTTTGAAGTATAAATTATTCACAAGAGCAACTTCTGTCAGGGATGGCTGAAAGTATCTTCAGAATTCAACACACATTAATAAATACTTTTGACTAATATTTTTGAAACCTCAAAAAAGGCACAATTTTTCCTTTGGAAACGTTTTTGTTCAGAAAATTGCCAAAAATAATTTCTAAAAAGGGATTTAAGACCTGAAAATAAAACCACACATTTCATTTGACACAAGTGATTTTTTCCCTCAGTTTTTTTTTCAGTTCAGCCAGTGAACTGAAAAATCAATTATTCGCACAGCTCTACTGGCAAATAATTCTTATCATAATAATTCCAGAGGGAATTATACTGTGACAAGGAGCTTATATTGTATGGAATTTAAAAGTTAGAAAATGGAGGGTAGCGTGATAAACAAGGAGAAATGTTCTGTTCAGTTTTGGCACTTTTCTCTTTCAAATTATGACCTCCAATCAAGATGAAACTAAGAAGAAGGAAAAAAAGAGAAACAAAATAGTTCTCCATATTTTAAAGTCAATTTGGAGTGTCCATTTCGGTAATAGTTAGAAGCATCCACTTCCCATTTATTTTAGATGGGAATGCAAGTCCCAACCATTTTGAAAGTCAACCCTAATGTAACTCAAGAAAACACCAGAACAAAACCACTTTTGAAATATTTAGTCAGGTTCATTTGCTCTGAACAGTTAGTTTTACAGCCTGCTGCTTTGATAGTTTAGTCATGAATATCTCAGAACGCACTCTACAGAGGAACATAGGTGCTTTGAAAAAGAATAGGTGCTTTTGAAAAGAATATAGGTGCCTTATAATTATCCCTAAAGTTAAAGTTCAGCAACGTGATTTTTCAAAAAGAGATCAATTAACCTGCCCATGTAGTAAGTTCTTTCTTCTCCTTACTCTTTATGAGAAGCATCCAAATGAGCTTCCATCAGAACACGGCAGAGAACAATAGCTGGGATGCTGCAGCTCTGGCACGGAGCAGCCTGCCAGGTACTCTTCTTCTTCTGGTAACACATAGCAATGGCAGCACTGCAGCGAGAGATGCAATTCACAGTGCTTAAACTCAGCTAACACCTAGCAGCAATGCCAATGACAAGAAGGAGACCAGCAAAACTCTGGGGCGGGGGCAGCAGGACAAATTTTACCTGTGTAAAAAGGTGCACTTCAGAGCGATTGCAGCAAGGAGTCTTGGCCGGTGGTTTCTGTACAGAGGAAGAAAAGGGTAGAAGCCTAAAAAGAGGAATATTAAGCTAGCTCTCAGAATTCAGTGTTAGTTTTAGGCTAGGCTGTGTATTTACAGTTCAAAAATAGTTTACATATTTATCATTTTAAAATATCTTCCAAGAGTGCAGGTCACCCAGTCACATGCCATAAGTGTCATGTCAGGATTCTCAAAAGAGAACAAAATGAATTCCATTTCTGCTAAGCTCTCAGTTATCCTGGTGGTTTTCCCCAAATGTCCTGTCAGTGCATAGACATCTCATAGTGACACTGAAAATTAAAGTGTGCTTTTAGCAATATTTCTTTACTTTCCCCCTACCCCCATACTTCCTATAAAAAGATAAAGAATGAAGTCTGATTTTGATGTACATTTCTTTTTAAAGCACTTAAATTCTAGGCTTTTTAGGGACTTTTAGGTTATGTATTACTATATTTATTACCAGGACTTAATTGGAACGAGAACTCAGCCTTTGTTCTTTATGTGTGTTTTATTGCTAGTTTGTGCGCATTGTTGGTAAATGTGAAGCAAAAGGTGGCCAGAATATTTAGCAAAAAAAAATAATAATAATAATAATTAAAAAATAAACAAGGATATGTTGCTTTCCTTTTCTCTTTGGAAAACTCTGACCTCTTTCCGGCAGCTTTCAAAGGGAGGTAAGTGGGGTCTCCTGACCAAGCCTCACTGCAGTCTCCCAGCCCTTGCTCCAGCTCCGCTTTCCTGCCCGGCCGGGTGGGTGCTGCATGGGCACCGCTGTGAGCTTCCTGGGCAGGACTGGTCACCCCCAGCAAATGATTCTACTTTGCATTTGGTTTTCTCCAAATTAGGACTTTTTATTCTTATAAACAGATCTTTCCATGGCCTCTGTGTTGGTTTTGAAATGGAGGTGGAAGTCTCAGGGTTTTGTTTGTTGTGTAAAATCCTCTCTCCTCCATACCTAAACTTGAAATAAGAGCTCAAAAGCAGAGCTGGTCACAGCAGGTGCCTGTCAGAGAAAGACCGGGGGACGTTCCTCACAAAACCCTGGTGTCAGGACCAGCAGAAAGGCCTTTCCTGTTACTGACCGTGGTACAAACAGGACTGAGCTACTCCTTGCATTAAAGCCCTCAGAGAGGTCTCGTTTTCTCAAGTGAAACCTAGCACTCAACAGCACACGTGTGCGGGGTGGGCGGGATGCCTGCCTGCACCCCCTCTGTCCCCGCAGGCAGGGACCTGCCCTAATCACTGCTGCAGCTGCAGGGGGGCAGCCGCAGCCCCCCAGCCCTCGCTCCTGCAGAGGGGCACCCAGCGAGGACCAGTGACCCCTGGGGTTCGCTGATTTAGGGCTTGTATCGAGCGCTCCTCCCTCAGAGGAGTACCTCAAGGCATGCCTCCTCTCCTCGGAGGCAATCCGTTACAGCCCATACTCCGCTCTGCTATATATACCATTCCCGCAGCAGTAACTACCGGGGGCATATGCGAGCCTTTAAATGAGTTCATAGGAGGTCTCTTAAACAGAAATGCTTTAAAATCTTTTGAAAAGAGCAACAGATGTACTGCTTCACAGAACTGTTTTCCCTGGTGTGGAATTCTGCGCACACCATGGATATTTTTATGCTGCTTTTCTCTATTATAGTCCTCAAAAAGTTACAGCAATCAGTATGAAATTAACCTTGCTTGTTTCTCATGTAGCAGAAATGCTGCTCCCTGACAATGGTTCATGAAAATACCTTATTCCCTACTGTGACACAATAGGCGCTACACCATGAGTCTTTCCTTAAGCTGAAGAAAGTAAAGGTATTTCTGCTTCTCACATGTCTGTCCAGCATTAATTTTTCACACAAATTTGTAACAGTTTGCTTCACGTAATTCTGCCTGCGAGAACAAAGGTTTTTTTCCCCCCACTGCAGAGAATTAAGTAACATTTTTGAATGGTATTGTAAACATGTCTACTTGGACGGTAGTTTAATGTCCACAATTTTAGACCTCCCACACAACAAATTGTTCCTTTTCAGTGGTGTGCTTGGAAAAAAAAAAATCAGGGTACCAGCTGGCGGCTGATCCTGTGAAATCCTACTTCCAAATAAAGACAGGAAGTTTGGTGTAATCGCTAGCATCCTAGAGCAGCTTTCTTGGGATTGCTGCTGAGCAGATGTAAGACTGGTATTAATTAAATTAAAACAACAACAAAAAAATGGTTTCTTAATAAAGTTAAAAGTGATGATACACATTAATACAATGCCAGGAATTTCAAATCTAATGTTCAGCTTTATATCAGGATAAACAGGAAAAGAGGGGAAACAGTGACTCCTAAAGACTTTTGAACTTTTGCTTTTAAGTCTGTTAAGCTATAAAACTTTGTAGTGATACATTGCTGCACCTCTCATCTGAGGTTTTTATGTCACATTCATAACGATCTAGCAGGTTATGGTACAGACCTGCTATACATAACATACCAATTGTTATGATGTAGTGCTTAAATCCTGCCTGGAATAGGTGGAATATATTCCACTTATTATAGTGATTAAAAAAGAAGTTGTGTTTAGAATATCTATTGCTCTGTATTGACTTGTTGATAATGACTTTCTGCCCAGTGGATGGATGGCAAACTAAGGCTGGCTCAGCACAATGTTGGACAGCAGACAAAAAAAAAAAAAGTGCAGCATCCAAATCTCAGTCAGCATGCTCCTTAACTTTTTTGCACCATCAGACAGACAATGACAAGGTACTGCCAAGCAGATTACATTATTCCAGCTGGTGAAGACAGAGCTGCATTCTTGTCCCAGTAGCCCTCCTCTAATATGATTCATAGCAGTATGGGCAGCTGAGGAAAGTTTCAATTTTTTTTTTTTACCCTTTCCTAATTATTTTTGATATTTAGAACAAACCAATTAAAACCCTTGTGAGACATCATGACAACTCAGAATATCCAGGCTGTGAAGTACCTCTGCAACAGATGTGCTTCCCCCGCTCCCATCCCATCCTATCCTATCCATGTATGCAAGAGAGTGATTGCTGTGTGAAGTACAGGAACTTTGCAGATGAAAAAAGTGATTCCAGTGAGAAAGAAGGAAAATTTCTAGAGAGAGAAAAGGAAAAAGAGGAACTAATTGTAGCACTGACGCACTCAAAGTTTACATCCGCTGCTTTTTCTCCATTCTTCAGCAGTAGTCTGGGAACCTACCAAAACAATTACTAGCATTAAATGTTTAGTTGGCAGCACTGGATGAAACTGTCATTATTGATCTTTATCCTGATGAGAGGCTTTGCTGCCTCTGCAGGAGAGGCATGACTGCAATGGACCCCCGTTTTGGCATCCTTCAGGCAGACAATGAAAACTTCCTCCTTCTTAGGTTGAAGGTTAGACCAAAACAGACACACGGAAACAATGTAAAATACCAGCATCCTACCTTCTCAACAGTCGTGTCCTTAAAAGCACACCACACCTGGGCTTCTTGTCTTCTGTTGACTCCCAGTTTGCATCCCATGCTCTCAGATCTGCCACTCCAAATAAAAAGATTATCTGCCATTATCTTGTGCTCAACTCTAAAAATACAGCCACTGAGCCTAGAATAATATGAATGAAAGCTGGAAACAATTTAGACCACATTTCAGACAGTGTGAACTAACATAATTTCGTTGATTCTAGTGGAGCCAGATGGATTTACATCAGCTAAGAATCTGTGTGCACGGGTGAAATTATTCGTGGAACACGTTGCTGGCAAACTCTTGCAGATTTTATAGCCACTCTCTTTATTGACGCATTTCAATGAAAACTAATATCTCTCTAGAAAAGGAAAAAGTGAATATTTGGGAAGGGGATGGAAGTTAGTTCTCTATAGGAGTTAACAACAGCTATATTTTCAGGCAGATTTATTTCAGCTTTAGCACTTAGATACTATAATGAGTGGCTTTGTACAGACTCAGAAAGAGACATAGGTATATCATGGCTGTTGTTCTACTGCTGGAAAATTTTCTTACTGTATTAAGATCAACAAGGTCCTCAAGCACATTTGGGGGTTCTCAGCCTTAATAAGGTATTTGGTTAGGACTAAATTAAATAGTATCTAGCATCCTTTCCTGAATTGCATTGCTTTATGAAACAGATGCCTTAAAATCTTTTTTATGCAACTGTTTACCAGAGAATGTGAAATAAAAATTAGAAAAGTCATTTGGCTGTTCCACTAGGCTGGGTGTATCTAAGCATCTAATGTTAAATATAGGTATTTTTAATGCAGTAAACTGAAATAACTTGGAATTAACTGTTCTGTTCTATTGGGTACACGCATCATTGGATTATTTTTACACTGTGGACCTACAAGACTGAAGTAACTGAACATTTTCAGATCTGTTGGTCTTTAAGGTCTTTTATCTAGAATCAGAAGTTTCAGATGCTTAAATACTTAGTTGTTTTTAAGACGTTTAATAGATTACTGCCTCCTCCTTTCTATATTTGTATTCTGAGTGTCATTGATCTTGCCTGTAAACATTTTCAGTTGCCTCTTTCTGTTTTGAAGGATGTCATCTAGTAAACTAATGCATTTCAGAAACACAGTTTATTTGGTGACATGAAGTTCAATATGATAAGAATACCTTCTCTAGCCTACAACTTTTCTCTAAGGGGAGAATATAGTGATGAACAGGAAGGTGACCGTATTTGAGTGTTTTGTTCACTTTTTTTTAATCAGTGTAAAAGTGTTTTCTGAGGTGGATGAAAACTGACACTGAAATCTTTAAAAAAATCTTTTTAATGAGTGTTTTACCTTCATAGAAACTAAAGGTTCCAGCCTCTGAATCTTTCTAATTTGCTGCATATTTTTTAATTTAGCTTAATAATTGAATTGGTCAGCTGCTGAAGCAGCAAATTTCATTCTTTTTTTCACTTTCCCATGATAACATCATGTAAAGCAAAATCTATTGGATCGTGGTTTCATGAAATAGGAAAAAAATGTCTGAGGCCAACACTTTGTATGCTGAATGTAATGCCAGATATAAACCTGTGAAAGCAGAGAAATAAAAGAAAATGACAGCATATTGCCAAATAACTACCTTATTTATATAATAGAAATACTCTGGGGAAAAAGCAAATGACAAAGGCAAGATTTTCATTGCAATCCTCATTGCTATGTAAAATCTGTTCAACATACTAATGTATTAAAACATAACAAGAACTCTATAATGCATTAGGAAATCATATTTTTGATGCCTAAAAGATATTATTCAGTATGACGTCCAGGGGCATTTATTGTGTGCACTAGAGTTCTGTGAATGAGATACACCTTTTCAAATCCATGATTTAAAAAAATGCATTTGATTATATATCTGCTATTCGTAGTCCTTTAGAAATAACAATTCTGATTTTGTTTTACTACAGTTTTGTTTTCTGCAAGATCACTTTGATTTACAACAGTAAACTCCAAAAAATGATAGCACCAAAGAATGCCATGTGTAAAATTATATGACAGTCAACCATAAATCTCCAACATTTTTAAAAAGTCAATATATTTCCTTAACTACACTTACCAGACTGAGTAAATGGTCTATGAAAGAAATGATTTTTTCAGTAAGTGCTTGGCAAAAGTACGACTAACATTTCTGTAGATTCAATGCTGTGTCCTCACTGTTGCTCTAAATAAAGTCTCTGTGTTGTACATGACCTGAGTTGGGAAGAAGATTGTGCCAAAGCCAGTCATTTGACTCAAGTTTTGGTGGCAGGCCTTTTTTTCTACCAGTGAAAATCCCAGGGTTCTAAGGTTAGGAGATTAGTTCCTCAGCTACTATAGTTAATGAAGCTATGCTTTGTAATAATAGCAGAAAATATGCCATCTCTGATTTTAAGGTTATCATAAGCAGCTGGAGAATAAGTGTACAGCAGGAGAACCCTCAGCTGGTGTTAGAGCAGGACGTAGTCTCTGCCTCCTCAGAAGAGCAGGACGCCGGTGCTTGCGGCCGTCTGTCTGGAAGGGGCCGGGGGAAGGACCAGCCCCGCTAGCGGTGGGCTTCACGGGGAAGGCAGCGTGTGTCTGCCGAGCAGCGTGCGCATCAGTTACAGCCTGAGCTGTGGATCGATCGGAGGTGATCACGTAGCTCTTGTTCGTATTGACCAGCATTTAACTGGACGTAGTTCCCATTTAAATAACCAGAACTTACAGAAATGTTCACTAACGTGTGAACACAATTAATCATATAAAGATGTTAATTTTTAAATTTAGCACTTGTGTGCTCTTATTGTTGGGCTGGCTCAGTGCAAACAGTTGGCAATTCCATGCTCTGCATGTTTTATTTTCTATATGAGTCCTAGAAAGTCCTCGCTCCTATGGGAAAGGGATTATGCTGCTCTTTTGGACTTTGTTTTCTTTTTTAATTTCAAGCTCTCCAAACTGCTTGGAAGTAGGCCACTGAGAAAGCAAAGCAAACATGCTCTCTGAGTCTGGGTTTTGCTGCTCCCCACTAGATACATTAAACTCATCTGAGGGAGAATAAGAAGCTATTTCCCCCAATTTTCCATACCGCCTGTGGGAATCTAATTCAATTTCCTCCCAAATTTAGCAAAGAAAACAGTAAAGTATAAAGTTGAAGAGGCTTCTGTAAATCTGGATGCTAAGGTACTAAGGTGCTGTAGGATTACTGAGCGCAGGTTAAACTTCTTTTCCAGCCACAAAGCTACTTACAGATTTAAGAAGCTTAAAAACCTGATCCAACATTAGTCTTTGCTTTGCAAATGAAAGAATAGTATATCTACCTATACAAAGTTATATTTGTTATTATTGAATTTTTTTATCCTTTATTATTGATGTAGCCCCATTCCACAAAGGAATCTTATTTTCAGTGGGAGATTACGAAGGATTAAATTCATGGAAAAACACTTGTGACCAAATGCATTTCCAAATATAAACAAGTGAAAGAAAGCACCCACATTTCATTATTCTCATTAAGCATCTACAGTTTAGCAGCAGACTACAGGGGTCTTATTCATAACTTCCAGAAAAAGATGCAGTCCCTTATTTGGCCCTGTATTCCATAGAGCAACATGGACCTGACATATTCATATGGCTCAAAAAATACTGAATAAAAACCAGAGTTGACTTTTCTGCTTCACATGAGCTGGAACATTTGTTCAGCAGACCTACTTACAGCCAGCAGCCCAGGCCATTTTCTGATTGCCACCTGGCCTTACTTGTTTTGACCCTTTTAGCTCAGAACTTCCTCAGATGGCTAGTCCCCGCAGAGAGCACTGGTAGCCTAGATTGCAGTAATTATCCATTACCTCTTTTATGTGTGTGTTCTCACTGTCTATTCCTCCATCTTCGCAGAAACAAATTGGCCAGCAATCATTGTATTTCTTCACAATAGTACCTTTTATACTTGTTTTCACTCGCACAAAATCTGCTTCAATAGTAAAGCTGTGTAGACTTCTATTAAGCTTTGGAAATCAGAATAAGGACTGGCATGCTCTGGTTTTTTTTGACATGACATGGAAAAATCCTATGATGTAATGAATGATGAGTAATAGTATTCAATAGACACATGAAGTTTCTGAGATTAAGGGAGCCCTCCCTTAAAAGATGGAAAAGATGTTCCACTTGTCATGAGAGATTTAAAGAGAAAACAGATTTGTGTGTATATTTTCATGTTGTTTACCTTCTACATTCAACAGTACAAGAATTTTGGCACTTACCTGTACAGACGGTTTCTTAAGTTATGACAAGTTTGTCTCATAAAGTGACAAAGAAAATATTTAAATAAAAAACAACACACTAGATGTAAATCTCAAAAGAAGAATAATTCAGATACAAAGCTGTCTTTATCCCAATTATTTTATGATATTTTTTAAAGGTGCTTATATTTTAACTTCCGCTTTATCTATCTATCAAGAGGAAGAAATCTCTCTTCCTCTTTCATTGCTGAGGTATCACTTAAGTGTATTTACAACATGGAATTTGTCTTTGTCTACATCATATGAGAAAACCGGATCCCACCGGTGAAGCTGCCTCAAGGTCACTAATAACCTTGAGAGGGATAATGTAGGCGACAGCATTAACACCTTTGATGTCACGCTCAGCACGGCCAAGTCCTTTAGGACAACTAGCAAGGTGCTGGAAGTAGCTGCTAACACTGGGGAGTCGAGTAAGGTGACTTCATCGCTAAGACTGTTCTCAAATGCCTGCTGTGGGCAATGCCTCCCAGTATTAAAGCTGCGTGGGGATGGTATTTTACGTTGTGTGGGCAGTCATGTGAAGAGCAAACATGCCAAATCTTGGGCAAGTTCTCAAATGGGTGCAGAGAGCTGACCCATGGCATGTAAAACTGAAGAGTTTGTGCAGAGGGCTTGCAAGTATGTTTTAAGAGGATTTTTTTAAACTTTAGCTATGACCTAAAATGATCCAAAAATGTATCTAAGTGAGGAACATATGGCTAGCTGTAAAAAATGTATCAAAGAGCTTCTCTCGTCTTTCTTTCTCATGAATGATCCCTTCAACATAAACGATCCCCTCGCGTGACCCCCAGTCTGTTGGTTGGCACTCACATGCAAGTGAATCAGCACACTATTAGCGATTACCTTGCCGATATTTACAGCATTTTAATGTCAGTTGTCTACATGTAAATAGAATCTGTGAGGAACACAGCGCGCCCAGGGCTCCTGCTCCCACTAAAACAGAACTGTTCCTTGAACACGCCAGAACGCTTCCTACACCTTATATAACTGCCAAAAATATCATTTAAATTGCTTTATGACAAAATAATGAGTCTGTCAAAGATGAGTGGTCAGAAAAACAAATTTGTTCTCCTACACAATTAGAGTTTATAGTGTTGGACAGCAATATCAATCTCCAGTGATTCAAAATTGGATTTGCACGTTGGAGGGAAATGTGTTCTTGCGTGTGCTGTAACCAGGCTGCCTAGGCAGGAAAAGTTCTCACAGGTTGAACTGGAAAGATGGAAATCAGCTGAGCTGTAGAAACATCAGGATGGAAGTTTCCAAACACAGAGAAGTGTTGTGGGGACTTGGTGTCCATTTTCACAAGCTCAGCACAAAGCAGCTCCCACAGCAACCAATAATAATAATAAGCCCGGAAAAACTGTCAGCAGACTTAACAAGCAGACACCATTCCCTTCAGGTAGACAGCTGTCTCAAGGCCTGTGTGCTCCATATGTAACCTAGCTGCTCAAGGGCTTGTTGATATTTATAATGATGGAATTCAGACATTCTGTGTAACAATGTACAAAGCATTAGAACTTGGCAAAGCCATTTGTAATGAGCACATGCTCAATAACGCTTTGCCCTTAACATTTATTCATCCTTTTGTACTTTATTGCCCTTAAATTGTTTGCCAGTGCAGTGCAAAGACTGCTGCAAACATCCTTTTACATTTGCCATACCTTAACCTGTATTCTCAAAGCTGCTCTACTTATAACAGCTCCCTCAATCATCCCTTCCCAGTACACATGCAAACCCACCTGATGTGCCAAACAGCTGCTACCCACCCACTAATAGCCAGTAATTGCATTTCTGGGCATGTGTACATAACGCCTTTTGAAGCACTTTGACTTTTGGGGGTGGATTTCAAGTAACTACGTAGGTATAAAATAGTCATCTGGAACTTGCTCAGTACACGGGATGTGGAAGCAGTGTTTTAGGTTTTCAGAACTTCTCCATTCTTATACATGTAGCCAAAGTGACCAAATTCTTCTAATAGAAGCATCTGCAAGGGCCATATGAAATTTTGTTTTTAATATGCTTTCTGTGTATATTAATTAAGCCTTTTGTTACTACTATTTAGATTTAAAGCAGTAAGAGGTAGGAATAGCCTTTCAAAACAAGTGTTTAAAGAAATTGCAAGTGGTACCCAGGATTTTCAGTAGCAATTTATCATCATGGGTAGTCACATAAGGTAACAAAATGTCTCCTTTCCTCTGAATCATAGAATGGCTCAGGTTGGAAGGTACCTTAAAGATCAGCTGGTTCCAACCCCCCTGCCATGGGCAGGGATGCCACCCCCTAGGTCGGGTTGCCCAGGGCCCAGTCCAACCTGGCCTTGAACACCTCCAGGGATGGGGCATCCACAACTGAAGCAAAAATGAAAGGTAATCTTCCTTAAAAAAAAAAAAAAAAATGGAATAAGGACCTCTGAATTTGGGCAATGTATCTTCCACAGGCAGCTGCTGTCTACACCCTGACCGTGATCTGATGGGAGCCCAATTTGGCTACCAAATCAGTGGTGCTCAGTTGATTCACAGTTATCTAAACACCTAAGGTCAAGGCTCTGCTTTGTTTTGAACTTGCTTACAATGCAATGTATCTCATCATAAGGGTGTTTTTCCTTGTGGTCTGTCTGGATGTTACTTCCACCTAAATAATCTTCTAAGAGACATGGGACAAGACTGGACAGAAGCACACGGAGATTGAGAAGACCAGGGTCTGCCCAAGACTTCTAACAGTGCAAGCAAAATTGAAGTAGGGTTGGTCCAGCTCTTCAGGAACAAAGAACAAGTAGAGCATCTAAGATGTGCAAACAGACTTGGTACAAGATTTTCTGACACAACTAGTTTACTTTCATGTGCTTGTTAAAAGAGCTATGTACACTGACACCATTAGCAGATGTATCTACACTTACTTTCCCCCACCTCAGTTCCCTTACCAGTATGCAGCAGTCTTCCAGAGCCCTAGGAACTACAGCTTTTCCTCAGCATTTCTTTCTGCCTAGGTCAGTTTGCTGTCAAACAGTAATGAGTCCCTCCAATAAGCCAGAAACCTCCCCCTGCGAGAAAGCGAATCGGTTCCTGTCTCTCACTTATTTCAGTGACTACACAGTCTCCTGCTTCTTTCTCCTCTGACCCCTTCGATTTTTTTATTTTTTTATTTTTTGGTGGTTTTGTTTTTGTGTTATCATCATTGTGTATATCTCCTGTTTAGGAGTCTTCCATTTTTGTATTCCTGTGGACAGTGACACAACCCATCACTTTTCTTAATAGCAGTGCCATTTTACCAAAACCTTGGAGCTCTACATGACTGGGCATCTCATTCACTGATTACCAGACAGGCATCTTTCATTCTGCAGTGGCTAGTCATTGACAATTTACTTCACAATT
Source organism: Anseranas semipalmata (assembly GCA_013399115.1). Lineage (NCBI taxonomy): Eukaryota > Metazoa > Chordata > Aves > Anseriformes > Anseranatidae > Anseranas > Anseranas semipalmata. The sequence continues at coordinate 474,528 of VXAA01000959.1, read as the reverse complement.
GAGGTACTCTTTAAGCATCAATATTTTGGAAATGATGTAAAAATGAAGCATGCTTTCTTCTGTCTAGCATGTCTAATACGTTTTTGTAATTTCAATTTAAACAGTGCTGATCCTGTTTGTCTTTAGAATAAGTGTTGCTCAAACAGCAGCACTTCCATCTGCCTCATTTCTAGCACTGAAGAGAATACTACACCATCTACTGTATTACAGATTCTTGTAGATTTTCTTCAGCAGCCACTTATGACAACTGCCAGTTTGTTTTACCCTAGGGATATATATGTATGTGGCCAGTTGCTTCAGGTCATATTCCTTCCAAATGGAAGTCAGCTTGACAGCTGTTAATTTGCACTTGGCCATCCCATGTGTTGTTTTGCTCTAATTATTGGTCAGTGTATGGAACAGGTGACAAATGCCCACATGAGAACCCTTTAAATCACTAGATTTACAATCATTAGGAAAACAAACAGCCAGATTCATTAATTACTAGTTTTCTCTCCAGCCCCAAACAGAAACAGATTTTAGCCATTTCTGACACTTGTTGGAAAGGGATGGAAAAAAGTTACAAAACCTTACTGTTTATGAAACTAGTTTTCCCACTCTTTAAGTGTCCTAGTTTCAGGCAAAGAGAGGAATTTAAGGAAATACAATTGTTCGAGGAACAGATGCAGAATCTGATTTATCTAATAATTTTGACGCAAGGTTTGATTAGGTGTTATTTCCTAAGTTAAACTACAACAATACACCTACCAAAATATTTCCTCTGACCTTCAGCTACTACAATTATACCAAACTAGAGCAGGGAGAAAAAAAAAAAAAAAAAAACTGTTTTCTGAGCAAGACAGCACTTGCTGGACAAGAATGGTAAAACAGCATTACACTGAGCTTATATTTCTCAAGCTTCCCTTCTACTGAAATGTGCCATTGTAGAGGATATTTAGTTGAAGTCTGTTTTCTCAGACTCCCAGGGCTGAATTCAGATCTTAATTTGGGCAGATAACTTGTTTTTACCCTGTGAGTAGTGAGTAACTCTTGAATTTTTGCAAGATTGTAGACCTGTCCATAGCGAAAATTATGAATAATTTAGTTCTCAGTGCAGCTACGTTAGTGAAAACAAGAAAAGATTCAGCATCTTGGAGTCTTGGTGAAATCAGTGCTGTTAGACCTATGTGAGTTGAAGATAACATAACGTGCTGTTTGAGTGATGTCTTGTAAAACATGCTAAAACAATCACAAGTCACAATGCCAACAAACAGAGTGGTTGCCATAGGATGTGCTTTACTAAAACTTAATCTGAACTTAAATGCAGCTCTAAATAATATCCTACTTCTTTTATTTTTGCTTTTTAAAAATAGGTGTAAGTGCAACCTTCATGCTACTGGCTGTAAAGAAGAAAACAAAAGACTACTTTGTGAATGTGAGCATAACACAACTGGCCCAGACTGTGGAAAATGCAAGAAGAATTACCAGGGCCGACCGTGGAGCCCTGGGTCTTATCTGCCTATACCTAAGGGCACTGCTAATATCTGTAAGTAGTTCTCAATAATAAGGATATTTCATTATTAGAATTCTGCCCATCGTGAATCATGTCTCTGAAGGAAGATTAATGCTGGGAAAAGTTTGTCCTTTTATGACACAATACATGTAATTTGACAAGGTTAAAAACACGTTAATTGTAAGTATGCACCATTTGTGCTCTTACATGCTTGTAAATATTTTGCATGAGAACTGCATGCTTTCATCCATGGACAAATCCCTGGCCACTGTACAGAAAGGGCTAAGGAAAGAAAAAATGGCACCCTTCACATAAAACCCTTCACCCTTCACACATGGGAGGGAAACCGGTGGGAATACCTGCAGTAGTGCTCCAGCCGTGGCTTCCTCCGCTCTCCACTCATACATCCTTATTGGCTCTGGATTCAAAACAACCTCAGCTCAATTTGTCAGATGAGGTTGTTACTGATTTTTTGTCCATTTAGGAAAATTAAAAAAACTCAGTCCAAATCCTTGCTATTAATAACTAGACCTAAGGTTGGTAAAGGAAGTTTGTACGTGATGTTGACCTGCAGTCCAGATTCACATGCAGTCTTGTTGATCTCTGTGTTCAAGGGGGAAGGTGAGGGCAAAAACTGCATTTTTATACCTGCCTGTTTCCAACTAATACCCATTCAACAATGTGTATACTCACTGTTCCACACATATTAATCCAGAACACTTTCATATCATCCAAAGGATTTTGTTACTGGCAGCTATGTTTCCTGGTCCTGGACAGGATTAGGTCAAACAGAACATGGTGCTGAAAGAGAGATTGCAAAGACAAGTATCAGCATCAGTTCTTCCTTTCATGGTGTATGAAATACAAAATGATTCAGATTACTCCTAACCTGAGTAATAGACCTAAATTCCTTTGAAGGATTGAAGAAGATGAGGATAAATCACCAAATCTTTTGACAGAATTTACTAGCTTCTTTTAAGAAAAAAGTCCAGAGTTTTGGCCTGATTGAAAGCAAAACATTCACTTGTAGAATATTAGAATATAACAATTTACTGAAAAGTTACGTAGAAGTAGAGCTATGTACTGCATTCAATGGAAACTTTAAAACCAGGAGAAACGTGCGGTGCTCAGAATGTTATCTCAGACTTCAAAGCAGCAGCTGTGAGGAATCAAGACTCAAAAATGAGTATCACAGGAAGCAGGACCTTATCAAGTTAAATGTGAGAGTAATAGACCAAGTAACAAACTGTGAAGTGTGGGGGTATGAAATTATGATAAAATTCCTACTGAGCAGAAAAAATGAAATTTCAAAAGCAGGGGAAAAGCATTTTGTAAGAGAATTCACTTTTCCTCATGTTATAAGAAGTGAGCATTGCTCACAGAATTAATACTTTAAAGTTATGTTTGGAAAAAATGGTGAGATTTACCAGCTTGAATTTATTTATATATTTGTATACATACGCGTGTATGTGTGTATATACATACCATATATATAAACATACATGTATATACATACGTATATATCATGCAGTTGCTACCCCAGCAATCATCTAAACTGGGGACAAAATACATCTGAACATGAAAACGGGGATGTTTCTAAATGCAGCTTGCTATGTCAGCTACATCATTTTAAATCAGTTGAGCATATACCAAAAGAAACAGTAGAATTAGCGCACACAGAAGGCTGCCTGATGCTTGCTGAAATAACTTTCAATATGATTGTGTTCCATCAGACATATTGTTCCATCAAAATCAAAACTTGTTGCAAATAAAAGGAAGTCTTTTCTGTTTAATATTATCATTATTACTACAGCATCATGAAAGTGTAACCTTATTTGGGCTGACCAAAGCACTCATCAAGGCTCAAATCCTGACTTCAGCAGTGCTCACCAGCAGCAATTTATACAAAACTGGAAGAAGTAGGTGAATGTAAAAGGATTTCCCGTTTGCCTTCCCAGTTCCGAGCAGTAAAGTGGCTTTCTGAGCTGGAGCCTCCCACAGTGGTTACTAGCTGCTGAGGAGAGAGACACAGCCGTCATAAGTTTGATCTCAGTGACATCTTATGGCAACACACTTCACATTTTAAAGACACAATGAGTGAGAAGTATTCCTTTTGTTTGCTTTTAATGTTTTTATTTTGTTAAACCTGTACCTCCTTAGGAAGAAACGGGGAATAATACAACCGTATTTACATCCCTTAGACCATTTACAGTTATATAGACTTGGCATGTCCACTTCTCCAATCCGCTTTCTAAATAAAGAATCCTAATCTATTTAATCTTGTCATATATAAAAGCCATGCCACACCTCTGGTTACCCGTGCTGTTCTTGCTCTCTTCTGATTCTATGATGCCCCTTTTTGAATTGGTGAGGCTAACGCTAAACACCATATTCTAGACATGAGCACAACATGGATCTTTTACGGTAGCATAAAAATGTGTCTGCTTTGTATTTTGTTATTACGTGGATCAGCCCTTGAGTCCATTTTAAGAACTGGCATCACAGTGACACCATTTCTCTGGCATCGAGGCTGACATAAGTGACAAGTTATATGTTACAGTTGTTCATTCAGAAATGTCATACTTGAGTTCCTTTAAAACACTGTTTGGGTGAATGCTACCACATACCAATTTTTATTGTTCAATATTACTTTGGTCTTCTAAAACAACTTCAGATGATGGCAGACATTTAGAAACTTCCTCAGTTTGTGAGAATCTCTCTAACCTTCTTTGTTGCAAACATCAACGCAAACAGCTAATTTAGCATTCAGTACTTTTATACCTTGATTGCCTCTCTACCCAATCATCTCTCTGTGAAGCCTCCTGCTTCTGGTGTATTTTAACAACAACAACAAAATATTAACTTTCATGTCTGTAGCAAGTTGATTCTCAAAATCCTGTGGTTTATATTTAATGTGACATACTTTTATGCTTTTTTTCCTACCTTTCTCAGTTGACCTAACTTACACTTTTGAAGGGTGTCTTTCTAAAGTCTTCTTTATTCTGCCGTTTGGGTTAGTTTTGTTTTGGTTTTAGTATAGTTCATTTTTATAATTTAATTTTTTTGTTTATATGTAATTATTTTGAGTCTCTCATACACTTTTACCTGTCTCTATGCTGTCTGCATTACATCTTTGTAGCTGTTTGTTTCAATTTCCTTTTAACTAACTTCCTCATTTTTATCTGCTCTCTCTCTGAAAGTTAAATATTACTGCAGTGGATTTTTTTTTGTCCTTTTCTTTCTCCACAAGTATGTTGGCTCACTCCAGAAGTGGTTCTCTGGTGGTAACTGCTCCTTGAATCAGGTCCTATGTACTACTAAGAACTAAATAGCCTTTTCTTGTGGGTTTTCTGATTACTTGCTACAAGCAGCAATCATTCATGGCATGCAGAAGCTTCATTTCTTTTGTCACTTCCTGATTTAATCCAGCATGAGTTGCAGCATATGAATTTTTTGCAATATTCTGTATTCTGTCTGCATAACCAAGGTAATTTCACTTACACTGTTGGGTTTATGTCACCATCTCCATCATGCCATCAGCAATGTAGCCCTAGCACTATACTCTCCCTAGTTAGCCACAACTTCTGTAAACATTTTTGGGAACATGTCGGTGGAATTAACTCACTTATCTGGCTTGACTCTAAACTTCCCTTGATATAGTTCTTTAATTCCCTGGGGACACCATATAATTGGTGCTCAAGTACTACAATGTACCTTTGATTCTTTACCTCCCTCCAATGTTCAGTCAACCTTTTCCATTTAAGACCAAAATATTTTTAATTTTGAATGGGACTCAAGGTGTTTTTGTTTTTTTTGTTTTGTTTTGTTTTGTTTTTTTGTATGAGTGTTTAAATAAGATTCAGTTAAAATGTAGGTGTGTAAACAAACCACAGAAAATTTGTTTTCACAAAATAAAAAGATCATTTTTCTGGAGGTTCTCTGATTTTGGGGAATTTGCTCAGATTCAACAAGAAGCCTAATGACAGTTTCAAAATCTTTCCAAACTGGAACTTGTTTCCACTGTTCTGCTTCTGCCATTAAGACTTCATCATACCTCTTCAAGCTACAGCTCATGAAATACAAGATCATTCCAGGTTATATTCCAGTCATAGTCTAAACCTTGATATCAAGTTGTTATCTGTATCCTTCTAATTTTTAGTCAACATAAGTTACCCAGGAGCATGCAAAGCATTTTTTCTCTGCTTTGCTTGTGAAAGACATCAAATACACTGTTGTTTACTGGTACTAACAATATTTCCACATTTGTCTACTGCATAGCATTTATTTTATATTTTCACTCTATCTTATTGACTATTTTGTGATTACATTTATTCCCTTGTGCTGCCACATTCTACGGATAGTTTGTTCTGCAATATGTTTTGACACTCAAAGTGAACTTATTGAATTTATCTGTACTTGGTATTACAAGATAGCTTTTCTCCTCAGCAGTCACATGTGTCTGACAGCACTAGCCCTTTTCTTCCTCCTGTTGTTTAGATCATCTCTGGCACTTCTGTTCTTTGCTCCATCAGACAGAGCTGTCCAAGACTGTGCTGGGCTCCCATCCATCAACCCCTGCTCGCTTTTTGTCAGTCCCTCCACAACCAATAACCCGTACCAGAAGTGCTTGACACTCAGCTAAAAAATGCCTCCCAGCTGCTACATGACTTTCCTGATTCATAGTTCAACATGAAACAAAAGATTGACCAGGACATGAGGAACCTTGGTGGTTTTTTTCAGTCAACAGTTAGGCAGATAGTCTCAATCAGCTAACTGAGTTTCTCCTGCAGCAGGTCCCCCTCTGACAGTGCAGCCGCTGTCTCAGCAGCTTAATCCTCCCCGAGTGGGAAAAGACATGAGGCACCACTGCAACACAGCTGCCACAGAAACAGTTTCTGGCAAAAAAAAAAAAAAAAAAAAAAACACTTGAATTATTGCACTGATTACCCTCATCTGTGTTCATAGTTTTTCTCCATGAATATTTGATGACACAAAGCCATCTTGAAGGACCAGCATAAACGAAGTTGGCAAGGAGATTGTGTGATGGCAGGCTTGCTGTTCAGGAATCTCTGTAGCATGTATCCCTATAACTGAAAAGTTCATGCATCCAGCTGTCTTTTCAAAGCAGGCTCATAATATAGATACAGTCCCATTTTCTAAGGGTCCCGTTCTCTCCAGCAAATGGCAGGAGCTTTCCAGTGCCTACTTTCATGAAAGAGGCAGAGGAGGTGGTCCCACATGATCTCAATTCAGAGGAATGGGACAGGTTTAAGAGTTAAAATGTTGCTCCTTGACAATTTTGATAACATCTTTCAGAGAGAAGATGGAAGGCAAGAATGTAATAATAAAGTTTCAAAACAGCAATGCATCTTATTGTCCTCATATTGCTTATTAATTTGGGGTCATGAAGCTTATAGAAGATGTAAAGCCACAGGAAGATGTCACATACAAACTGTATGAGGCTGGGAAATTTGCTAGTGGGGACAAACCTGTAGTATATTTGGGTAGGAAGACTGAGGAAGACAGAAACGTCAGGAAAACCTGCAACTGATAAACTGACTTCCCTCCTACTAGATATCTAGTGCAGTGGTCAGCAGAACATTGCAGATACATATCTAAAAACAATGCACTATAAATAACATTTGCTGTATTTTTTTTTAATGGGGCTTGAAAAATTATTCTTCAGCACTCTGTCCTCTTGTGTGACCCTGCTGAGTTATTTATCTGCACTGGTTATGGTGGCATCTGTTGCTGGGAAATGAATTGCTTCCATCCCTGTCACTGGTTTCAAACAGCTCTATTTTCTCAGTATTCAGCAAGAAAGAGAAATGAAAGAGGGTTCTGGGCCTTACGCAGCAGTATGGGATGGCGAAGTGTTTGTTACAATCTACTCAAAGTTCTAGAAATGGTCAGAGGTTAGGGGTTTTGAAGCTTCTAAACTATAGCAATAAATCATGGTTACTTGAAAAATCTTTTGATCTCACTGGACCTTTTAAGACAGAGTTTTCAATACTGGTTTGGCGTCACTAAAACATTGTAATGAGAGGTTCAAATTTTAAAAGGTTTTACCCAAAAGACCATTTTCCCTGTCCCGTTTATTTGTGGTGATATTGCTTGGGGAAAGCAGAGGTGGAAGAAAAACTTCATCTAAATAGCTCTTTTTCTGTGAATTGAAAATTTTTAAATCTTTACAAAGCAAGCAATTGCAAAATTAACAGTAGCAGGAGCTCTAGGGCTCTCACAGCAAAACCCATGCAAAATTTCCTAAGAACTGTCTCTTTCACTGTGTATGGTCCTTTGCCTGAATATGACTTTGACAGTTCACAAAAAGTTTACTCCTGTGATCATAACAATCCCTCCCTTTGAGGGATTACGAGATGCTAGGTTCCTCCAGCTGCTCAGGGCTTTAAATTGCTAGAGAATTCAGAACTTCTAAAATTGATGCTGATGATCTAATATTGCGATCATGCCTCAGTGGAGGATTTGCAAAGAGAAAGAATACTCACTGCAGGGAGTGCTGTCATGCTGCAGCACAGACATTCCAGCAAAAAAGATCGGAGATGGCATTAACAGCCCTGCTCTGACTCTTTGCTATAGAATTCAACTCTATATTTTGCTCCTGTTTAAGAGTTAAAATGTGTGGCTGTAGAATGCAGTTATAAGGACATCTCTTTTGTCAGAAAAGCTCTTACACAGCTTTGATCAGCAATTAATAAGTCCAAGCTTGCATTGCATTATCTACTATTGTATCCTGTCATGCCTTCATAGTGGGCGGTCTTAATTCTCAGTCTCAGGGCTGTGTTCACCTCACCTGGATAATTCACTGAGCTCTTGGTGACACTTGTTCCCTGAATACATGAGCTGCGAGCCAGGTGTAGTGCTCCGATAGCAGCAAGAGCTTGTCCCTGGCTCCCTGTCATATGGCAGGTGCACATTCAGCTTGTGATAGAGAAGAGGCAGAGGAGCCCATGGGAAAGGTAGTAACCAAGATGGAGTTTCCAGAATGATTCCTCCATCCCAAACGCTCTCTGTGCCCGGGAAGACATGCAGCCTGGCTTCATTAACAGCTCTGCTGGCAGGAAGCATGCACACACGTTGACAACAGAGGCAATAAGAGGGGCTGCAGCACATGACCTGCCCTCAGACTGAAAGCAGCAGCGTGGCCCTTCTCACTGACGCCATTCCTTTGTGTTATGCATTTCATACTGACAATCTGTACAAGAAATCAAAAACCTGCTTTCTTTGCAAGCATCCAATTTGTGCTTTTTTTCCTCCATTCTCAATAGAGTCAGCTACATGATGGCTAATAGCTAAAACAACCCATGTCTTGAAAAAGGGGAAGCGAGAAAATAACAATGCAGATGCAGAAGACCATATGCAAGGAAAACACCGGATTTTTTTCTCTCAAGTAATGCATGCATATTTAGATGCACTTACAGTGAACATGTAATATACAAAACCGCCACCCTCAAGTCAAGTCCAAAATAATAAATAGTGCTGAAGACTTACTTCTGCAATGTTTGCCGTTTCGGGGGCAGGAGCTACCTCTGAACTTACTTAGCATGCTTTACTCACTCTTTCTTCAGTACAAGACTCTGTATTACAATTAATAACCATCCCAGTGATTCCAAGTGGAAGAAAATTTAGTCTGAACATTGCTTTGGTTTAACAACTCAATATTCACAAATACAGTCACTCAGCAGAAGAGAGTTATGCATGGGCCTGGTTCATCTCTCTCTGTAACACGTCCACATCATCGCACTGCTGGGAAGTGCTCGCGGGTTTCCTTACAAGGCTGACGGGCACCGCGCGGCAGTGTCCGGACTGGCTCCCACCCGCGGTGCCGGCGGCAGCGGGCTGACCCCGCTGTGCCTCAGCCCATCCGCATCCCTGCGGCAGGGGCCCGGGCCCCTGCTCGCCTCCATGCTCGGGGACAGCGAGCAGAGCGCGCCTCCTGTCCTCGGGCCTCGCACCACGAGGCCACAGCTAGCCTCACTGCACAACTCCCCATCTCACAAATACACTCCTACAAGAATAATTTTCCCATCATATGTGCACTTGAGTTTTTACAGCCCCATGTAACCACCTCTTTTCTAGACAAACTTAGAAGTGCCATTCTCACTCTCTTCAGCGGAAAGGGCATAAAGTAGCGCGCTATCAAGGCCAGTCACCACACGGAGAGGTAACTGGTATTGCAAAAATCAAGCTGATTACAGAAGATCACACAAATATAGAAACTCTGTACGGAAGTAGCAAAAAAGCCTTTCAAACAGAACCTGAAGATGACTTAGCAAGGTTATTACACAGCCCTTCAGGCAAGCAGGCCTGTATTCCTGAGTATTCTCTGCCCAAGAAGCAGTTACAACTATGAATTCATTGAAAATTTTCAAATAGAGTAAAAGGAGGAGAGCAGACTTGCAGGAAAACCTCTCCTTTTGCTACAGTCTGTTCAGGACAGAAAGGAAAGGATATTTGTGTGCGTGTGTAGGAGAGAAAGAGGTGTGAGGCGGGGGAGTATACCCGAAGGAAATACAAATACGAATTCACAGTGGAAGTGTAAGTGTGAGAACACAGGATCTGTACTTATCTAATATTTTTGCAGTTTCCACCAGTGTATAAAGGAAAACGAATCCTGCTAATTTAAAACAGCTACAATGACTTGCAAAAAAGGAAACAAGCTGCTATTGAAACTTTGGAGAAAATTGTTTGAAAATCGATTGCCTTTTTGACATTTAGGGCAAAGGGATAGAAGTTCTCATACATTAATCTAACTGAAAATCACAATAGTGAAATAAGCAGTTTTTGTTACTTTTAGAACAAAAAAAACATGTTGTTCTATTATGATGATATCCTTATTTAGCTTTTAGTGCATAATTCTAAAATTCTAGAAAATACAAATTAATCTCAGCAGACGTAAAGTTTAGAAACAGCCTCCGAATGTGGGGCTTGGTCAGCCAGCAGCAGGTGCTGCCCCCCCCCCGGTGCAGCGCCTGACCCTCTGCCAGACCCAGGCTTCCATGCAGGGTGTAAAACCAGGGTGCTGCCATTCTGAGATGCGCCCCAGGACTGATATGGTGAAACACAAAGGATCTATTTATGGTTGCCATTCTGCACATGCAATTACTTCAGCATTGTCCTTGCCATGCCACAATTTAGAAATGATCCCAACTTGACTCTACCACCGTGCTTACCTTGAATACTGTTTATCTGTAAGACATCTCTTTGCTCCAGCTTGCTTAATTACAGAACAAGGTCCATACTGTCTCTAAGACAGAACTTCAAGATAGATTTTGAAAGAAGTATAGCAGATGTTTAATGGAGAAACAGAGATTTCTGCAGTAAAATGCATACCATTAAAGTCAATAAAACTTACAGAAGGAAAACTGTATTTAACTGAGAGGATGCAAATATCCAGTGTTTAAATACTGATCTGCAATTTAACCCTGGAAACTAGGAATAGCACCATTAGCAATACCATTTAATCCAAAAAAATGGCATTTCAGGAAAGATTTCATGTCCACATTTTTGGACATGAAAATAGACACCTTTCAGGGCTGACATGACCACAAGCTACATGTCAGGACTGCATCAGGCAACATGAGATCCCACATTGCTAATTTAGCAGAGTTTTACTCCTCAGCAGCCCCGCCTCTTCTGGTAAATCTCACCTGCCTCTGGAATGGTTTCCTTGCATTAATTCAGCTTAGGAATTGAAATGAAAGCAGGAAAAAGAAATCGATGAGAGGCTTAGTCAATATGACCAACCTTATGCATTAGATTGTTTTGCTCAATTACATTTCTTTTCCATAACTTAATTTAGGTAACCATCAGGTAAAAGATGAAAAAATAGCTATATACAGTTAATGCAACAGAAGGTATCAACTGATTTCAGCAGCTGGCCAAAGCAGTTAGCAGTGCATCTATCCCTTGGTTAAAGTATTTTCCTAGATCTGCATAATACATGCATGACTGATATTTTTATCTAGAGCATTAAACCTAATGGCTGGTTAGTTCAAATACAAAACTGTTCTGAACAAATTCATGAAGTTCAGAGAGCTGGTATAGGTCCCAGAAATACCCATCTGTCAATATATTTTAGTGGTCCCTGCAGTCTCATACTGAAAAATCTAAAGACTCTGCATTTCATAAGGGCTGGATACATATTGGTAATTGCTTGGTTTTAACTATTTATTGATACAATATTCTGAAAATTAGGAGAAAATTCTTTTCAGAATCTTAGATGTAATTCTGTTGCCAGCTACAGCAAACAGCTAACAATACCTTTTCATTGTTTTCTTTCTCTACAGGTATACCCAGTATTTCCAGTATTGGTAGTAAGTAATAACAACAGTATTGTTTTGCATTGTCATTCAGCTTCTTGGATCTTATTTCCCAACGTCCCTTTCTGTTGTAGATAATGTTACTCTGAAATGTGCTTTACAGTGAAGGGGCTATGTATTGGCTTACGTTAACATATAACCGTATTATGTGGTCAGAGAAAATGTCACTCCTGACAACACATCTGCTTTCAGATTTTCTGATCTATTCTGAACAGCAGATGAAATCTGAGTGCTATAAAACTGAGTGCTATGCAAAGAATCAAAACCCTGTTCTAGAGAAAAAAGTTTATTTTTATTTTATTTTAAAAAAGTGTTTGCTAATAACAGAAGTATAGCACCATTAATTATCATGCGTGTATGTGTGCATAAATTCAAAGAGCAAATGGGAGAACTTATAAAAATACTTTTCGTTTTTATGTAGTAGCTTAACAAAATGTAGTGTATCTGTTGGAATCTTTGCATTACCTCCAGTGCCCTTTGAACTGGACTTTCCTGCACAGAGCAAATAGAACTGTGTTCCTTGTAAAAACACTACTTTTCTGTGTGCATTTAACGCACCAAAATATTACACTTAAGCTATAACAAAACCATAACACTGTAAAGAACTGGTATATCAATGAAATAGATGATTATGTAAGAACACTTAAAGAGCATAGTAACTCAGCTCTGAGTCTCAGCTGAGTTCCACAGCAGAGAAGTGCACCCGACATGTTAGCTGCTTACAAATAAAGCACGGAGGTAGAAATGCTGTCCTGCTGTGCCTGACTGAAAGAATATTCCCCACAGCCTCAGCTTTGCAGAGACTTTAGACACAACTTCTGTGCGATGCAAGACTATCACAATGATAAAATATCACAATAGTAAAATACAATTTGCCATACCTGATATCCAGCTGAAAAGCTTCTAATAATTTGGGTAAAACTGCTTTGCTTCTTATGATGCAAGGTCAGGTCTGTCAATTTATAAATCAGCTCAGTTTACTGAAGCTCATGAACTGTGCTGATTTGTTAAACTCTAGACAGCAAGTTAAATGTCATCAAAACTAGCCTGCTTGTAAATAAGAAGTGTTAACAGCTGAATGCCATGGCATCTGTTTTGTAGCTTTAAATAGCAAAACAGCATCAATGACAATAACCTGCAAATGAAAGCCTTCAATTTTAATAACGTAATTTTCCTGCTTTAGTATCTCCTTTGACATTTGCATGACTGCAAATGCATAATGATATGCTATTTTAAAAACCTTGTGTTTATACACATTTTATAACCCAAAAAAAAGAACTAAATGGAAGAGAAGAAGCTTATGTCAATGTTATCAGGAATATCCTGCCATTAATAACAGAAATGGGATGAATGGGAAAATAGGTCTTTGAAGTATGGTTGTGCTATAGTTTCTTAGTATCGCGTTGCATGGACTATATGGTTGTGTTTTCACTTCACACTCCATACAGCCTTTGTCACCACATCTACCATTTCTGAGCATCAGCAGATGTTGGCCTTTGAAAACTTAATAGGGAAACTCAAATACCTTTTAAACAATGGTGACCTGAAAGGATGCAATGTTGACCTCTTTGTGTTTTACACTGGGGTGATTAGTACTGTTTATCTATTAAAAAAGGAGAAGATTCTGTTTAACATTCCATAGGAAATACAAGAATTACTTGAAATCTACGCTTTATCTTAAATACCCTGTAAATATCTTGGAGTAATATGTGGTAGAGATCAAGAAATTTCTTTGCCTGCCTGGAAAGGATGAAGCATGAGCATCTCTTCATGAGCACAAGTAAATACTGATAATCTGCTTGCTTTTTTCATGCTTTATTTCTTAAATAGCTCACAGAGAAAAACAGCACTACTTGCACAATGTTTTGAATATCTTTCCTATAGGATAGAAATAGCAGAATTTTCAATTAAATGAGGATAGAACCCATGAATTTATCCTGGTCTCTAAGAGAATTTAACAGAAGTACAATTAATACATAAAAACAAACAAGATTAATTAGTTGTGGCTGCTTTAATGGATTCTGCATGATTTCTTCTTTTGTCTTCGCTAATACAATGTTTGTGTTCGTATCAGCAGAGTTCCTCCCCGTCTGGGGACAGGAAGTTATTCTCAGGAGATACAGTTTAGGTTTTATTTTGCCTGACAGCAAACACAACTATGGGGGTATTGGCTTCTGCGTGCTTCAAGCTTTTCCTAGTATATAAGACAGAGACAGGAGGGAGGGAAGGAATGAACACTAAACTGCCAGCATACAAATAAGATTCCACTGCAAGCAATGTTCATTAAACACTCTTAAGACTGCACTGAAAGCATGCCCAAAGAAAAATAAAAAATATTTAACTGTGTGCACATATATGTATCATTCTGTATTCCTGTTGTACCTTGTACCTCAAAGGATCTTGTATTAAAGCAGCTCATCATTAAAGTTTGAGCACAAAGAAAGAATGGTCATTAAGTAAACATCCTTTCTGATCATCTATAAAAAATAAATAAATAAAACAGAGCTTTCCCATTAAGGTCATTTGTACCTGCTGTTGTCTATCAGTTGAGCAATAGGTTCTCCATTTCCAGCATTCTTGATTCTAGTGCTGGCCCCTTCTGCATTTTTCAGCCATGTTTGAAAAAATACTGGTGAGAGTGTTAGCAATTAATGAGTCCCAAAACCATTTCATAATTTTAAGCTTTTATGATCAGCAGTGCTTACATACAGTATTTTAATATTCTGAAAACTGCATTATTTTACTTGCTAAAATAATCATTGTATAATTTTACATAGGCCAATGCATCAAAATATTCATTATTGTGACCACATACCAAAGTTACTAGTTTGTACACGTATGCCTTCAAAAACTTGAATCTTCTAACCTATAGTTTCTATCTTTATTCCTGTAAAGCATAACTCCACTAATTATGCTAAACAGTTTGTTATAAAAGGTATAATTAGATACAGGATAAGATAGACATGATGTGCAAATAGCTCTGTGTGGGTGATTATCACCTTAAAGCCTGCTGGTGGCAGATGAGTCAGAATTTAGAGACAGACCATGCACCCAAGTGCAAGGTGCAATCAAGATAATTAAATGGTATTCTCTGCTTTGTTCTCTATATATTTGTTCTTCTTTATAGCCAATTTCATATTAATTGATTTTTTTTG
>VXAA01000959.1:449450-459493 GCA_013399115.1 Anseranas semipalmata | reverse complement strand
ACAAAAGTAAAATAAAGATTGAATAGGCACTCTTATTTTATTGGTTTCTTAACCGTGAAAGATCTGGTAGATATTTTTCTGCATTTAAAATAGTGTTAAGATGAGTGTAGCTTTATATGTTTCTTATGAAGCTTTAAAATGGTAAATATAAATATTAAAAGGTTGTGAGAAGAAATACTAAAGTTGGTTTTTTTTTGTTTTTTTTGTTTTTTTTTTTGGAGGAGGGGGGGGGACGGTAAACCACACTGGAATTATCTTGGACCTGATTTGCACCAATTGAGAAGTTCTCTCCTTAAATTTACAGTCATGGGATCAAAGCCATTACAGTGCCAAGCTCTGGACTAGAGTATATACATAACACCCAGATATGTCAGTAGGATATAAACATGCGTAACTAAGTTGTAATTATTTCTCTGTTATTTGAGGTTGAGTTTTACAGAGAGAACTCTATAGTTAAGACACCACTAAGACGTTTATCTCCTTCAGAACATTTAAATATTGTCTTCAGACTGTATGTATATTATTTGGACTTACTAGCAAAATGTTCTCATTACAATTCAGTTTTATTCAAATCCGACTTTTTAATAAATAATACTGTTAACCAGACACCCAGCCTAAGGCAATCACCTTACCTGAGTAACAGATTATGTCAAGACATTAACACTATTTGTTTTCCCTCCTTTACTTTAATACCTCCAAGAGCCCTGAATTTTCCACTTCAACTTTAACAATTAGGTTTTTTATGATAGTAAAATATTATGAGGCTGAAAAAAATATACTTATAGCCTATGTGGTATAATGCATTCATTTGAACATCAGATCTGAAAGAGAATTTAACATTCCAAATAGAAGAAATTGTGAGTAGTATATTTACCTGATAGGATTCAGAACAAAGCTATTTTTCCTTCTGTATAAGTAGGATTTCAGCCTTGAAGTTCACTAAGCACAGTGCCTTCACTGACCTGCTCTTTGTGGAGTGATTTCTAGTGCAGCATCAGGAACTACCAGAACTCCTCAAGGAAGCACTGAAATTGTTGGGTGGGATCTGGGGGAGGCTTTGTTTCAGTTTGTTTTGTTTTGCCAGATCCACCAATTTTAACAGATAAGAAGAGCCATTCTCTCCAATTTAGTAGACATGACCAGTGGCAGTTCAGTATTTTTTCTCATTCTATCTCGATTTACCTTCATCTTCTTGGATTAGTTAAAATCAGTGTATCAGTCAAATTGTCTCTTCAGGGCTTTTTTGATTTGCTGTAATATGCAGGAGATTATTGAATTCCCTATTATCTTTGTCTTAGCTGTTAATGAACAATCAAGTGATAGGACACTATAGAGACAGCAACATTTCAATACGTACCATGGTACCTGTGGAAAAAACATTGAACTTGCAATATGCAAGTTTAGCTGCAGTTACTCAGAAAAGTTTATGGAGAGAAAACAAGATCCATGAACATATTTAAAAATACAATATCACTAAAGCTTTTGGACAAATTACTGGGGAAAAAAATGCAGTTCTATATCTTTTCCCCTCACTTTTTCTTTTTGTCCCTTAGAAATGTAATCAGTTTATTTTGTAGAGTATAAGGGAAGAATGAGTCTTGAAATCAGCATTCTGATTTTTAAAACAGGTCTTGATTTACTGTTCTTCATCAGTTGTGAATTACAGTACAATAGTCCCAGTCCAACAGTGAATTCCAGCACCTTTGTAGGACAAAAGCAGAACCATTCAAAATAAAAAGAACCACCCCCACAAACCATCAACAGAATAAGTTAGTTCTTTCATCATGAGAAATTACGTAAAATATTTCCCTCCAAAAACACCTGAATTCATTGTGCATTTGTAATACTTCACTGGAAATACAATTGAAGAATAGTCCTTCAAACCTGATTAGTGTGAGAACTAGCCAATGCTTTTAAAAGCAGTGGATTTTTTTTTCTAATAGCAGCTCAAAACATTTCCAGAACTGGATCACTGGATTTTTAAAGCCTCTAAAAAGATCACTTTCTTTTACTCTAAGACAACAACTGGACACGTAAAGGACTAATTGCATTTAAATTCTTCCAACAGTTATAAAAGATGTTATGGCTGAGGAGCTGCCATAAAACAACCACATCTTCACATTTATGCAGAATTCTCCTTTCTTCAAAGGAACAGGTATGAAACTTCCTACATTGCTCCAAAAAAGATTGCCTAACATTGGCCCAGTGTTTTTTTTTAACTTAATAAAATTGAGTGACTTAAAAAAAACTTATCAGCATTTCTTCCCTTTTGAGAAGATAGATTTTCAGTATTACAAAAGTGCTGAAAAGCAAATTTTCATAAGGTATGTTATCATGACTTCAAACAGACCTAGATATGCTGTAATAATGATCATGTGATCTTTGTAAGAAGTGAAGGTATATCATCTGATATAAACACATTCAATTGTTCCAGCAGTTACTAAATTAACACTGACGCTGATTTGAGTGAGCATTATTTTCTATTATTTTTTGTTTTGCTTTTGTTTAATTTTAAACCTAAAACTGCTGTCATATGTCTAATTCCACTGTGCTCAGCAGACATCTGTACTGTGGAAGAAACAATCTTTACTCTCAGTTACTCATTGTTTAAAACAGGCAGTGGCAAGGCCAGTTTTCTATGATTTGAACTTCTACTAGAATCATTAAACTTACATTGACCAGTTTTTAATAGTTTTTTCTGTTTTAAGAAAAGTTTCAGGAAAGTGAATGAACATCTTAAACAGTCTCTCTCACTAAGGTTCCTTATTACAATGTAAATCAGTAATGATAGTAGTCAACACAGGTCAACGCAAATGCTCCCTGTCTACCATTCGAGTATTACTTAAGACTTACCAATTTGATAGTAGTAATTTTCATCAAAAGCATTGTTTGTGGACAGGTCAACTTAAATGGTTTAGGAGGTGAAAATATGGTAGTCTGCTGCAGAGCACAAATGCCCAGGTAGCAGTGTAGTCTTCATACACTGCATCACCTGCCCTCTTTCTTCATCCCTTCACAAGGATAGCCCCTCTCAGTGGGAATACATTCTAATTTTACTGCCAGCTCAGTACTTCATTGAAGTGAGAAACCAACAAAGTGCTGATTAATTTCTGCCAACATCATGACAAGTTCTTTCATGTGCAGCTGTCTGGTTGGAATAAGGCTGAAACGACCTGTTTCATTTCTGTTATTTCCCCAATTCAAAACCATGATGTGGCATGTGGTGCAGATTGCAGTGCCAGGGAATATTTGAAACATATTTTCTTTATTTAATATCACAGGTAATTCTGATACTACATATCCAAAACAGACATTTGGGGATGAGGGGCAGAAAATGATCATACACCTAGTAAATACACAAACAGCTTTTCCTTACTTCATGAAAATAAGATTTTTCCAAGAGTTATTTTCTGCATATAATTTGCTTTCAAACAATAGGAACTAAAAATGCAGAATTTTCCAATGCAAATTTAAAATGTCATGTCTGATTTTCTGCTCAGTCATATATCTCACATACCTTTACTCTTAAAGGTGCCTACAGTATCTTTAAATAATACACTAAAATGTATTTTTAGAAGCTTTTTTTCACGTCTGTAGCCTTGTTTACCCAGAACAATTACCACACAACATATTACAGTAGAACAGTATCCTAGATTTATCCAGTGTATATTCTAGAATACCTATGCCAAAATTTATTATTCAGGAAAATAAGTACTTCAGTTACAGAATAGAGCATGCAAACATGAAACTGTTCTGAAAGAGCTTAGTTTATCCAGTCAACATCACTATAAATAAATCATTTTGTGGTGATCACCAAGGACTAGAAATATTTTCACAAGTTGCTATAAAAGAATAACTAGCTGCTAAATGAATCTTACTGATGTCTGTTCAAAGAATGACTCATCTGCTCCAATATACTTGTGGGAATGACAGTCAGCATTCTTTGACTTGGAAATCTCACTTAAGTTTTTAGATAAAGCACTTAAAATCATCTCCATTGGAAAAAAAAAAAAAAAGAAAGAAAGAAAGAAAGAAAGAAAAAAGAAAAAAGAAAAAATCAAAGATAAGAAGAAAGATCTTTATCAGGAAACATGTAATCTTGGTGATAATAGATTCCATGAGTAAGGACATGGGAAAATAATTCTCTTTACCAAAGATTTAAAAAAAAAAAAAAAGAAAGAAAGAGAAATGGAAGCATTAAGTTTCCTGGAGCATTAACCACAATACCAAGCAGCCCAGAGCCACTGAAGACAGCAGCTGGTTTCAACTGGATATGACCCTGAACAATATCATCTAATGTTGAAGTTGACCCTGCTGTGAGCACAGGGTGGAACAAATGACCTCCAGAAGTCCCTTCTAAGACAGTTATAATTATCACTAATAACTAGTAATAATCACTTGTAATAATTCTTAATTGTTAATCTTCAGGCACAGTAAATATGTTCTTCATTGTTTTGGATGCCCATTAAGAAACTCAGCTGAATGTAATCTAATTTAAATGATCAGGGAAGTTTTAATTATTTTGTAGCAAGTCACAATCTCCATTTTAAGCCAGTTTGCTAAAATCAGCACAGATCTATAACATTTATAGGATTCCTTAGAAATACGTAAAGTTGATTTTCTGTCACACAAGTAGTGATTTTATTTGGACAAAACAAGAGATTCCTTGGGGAAATCATTATCAGAATAAGAGTTTATCTGATTTCATATATTGGACCTAGAGTTTATTAAGTGACAGATATTCCAGAGGGTTAGTCCTAAGGCATTACAAAGCTTTGATGCCGTTACTTTTATTTCTGGTACTATCTAGGCTATTTCAGTTGAAGACCATTTTGCGTGTGAATTTTTGAAGCAGGTATGCCATTCAACATTCAGCAACAGAAGTAGGGTATTGGAAGTTCCTGTCTGAAATGTTATGGGTTTTCTGCAACAACTGTGATGTTTGATGATGGTTAAAAGAGAAAAAAGCTCAGGGGACAGCAAGAAAATGTAATCAATAAAGATTGCATTTCCTTTTTAGTGCCTGATTTTCATACATATTCTTTAATGTCCAGTCCCTTCAAACAGTTTGGTCAAGCCTAAGTGTTCCTAAAACTTTACCAAAACTTTACCAGTGAATTAACTGTGCAAGCAATTTGTCTGTATTTCAAACTTCACCGTAACTAGTCAGCCAGTGTTTCAGGAGGAGGAGGAAGAAGGTGCATGGAATTATAGTCATTTAGTGTGCCAGGGTTATCATGCCACCAGTATGGCTTTTAGATAGCTTCTATCATGCACTCTGACTACTATGTTTGCACTTCCTATGTGTGCGAATTGGTGGATCTGATTAGTAGAGGCAGGTTATTTTTAATTAAGACAGACTGTTTGAGAATCTACTGATTCAGTTTCCCTTTCTTCCATTTTCTTGACTGATAAGGAAAAAGCACAAAAATGCAAGAATATGATGTAATTAGAACAACATTTGACCGATTCAATTGCAGAAGACTACCTAACAGTAAATAGCATAGCTCAGGCCATCATCTTTTCCTTGAATTGTTCTCTATGTGGGAGGACTTTTGGGATGTCCATCCACACCCAGCCAAATGCTCTTCACCTTTGACAAATGAGTCAGAAGATACAGTAGAAAACAAATATTGTCTTCCTTCCACGTCAGATGGTTGAAGCCCCAGTCTTTTTCTCTTAGCTTCCCTGCAGGTCTTCCACTAAGACTGACATACCAGTGAAACACACCTTCTTCAAAAAGACCTACAAGCCTAGACCCTTGATGCCAAAAAGATGCAACAACTGCAGTCTACTCACTACCCAACTGAATTCCTTGTATGTAGAAATAAAATAGCCATCTCTCCATTTACATCACTGCTATGTAGGCTGATGTGACCATTAAGGAAAATTCTATTCGGCTCAGAAAGGAAGTAACAGCTGCAGTACTCACAGAAGAAGATAAAAATGTTGTCCAAATCTGATATCCAAAGCTAGGCAGATGGGAGCTGCTAGTGAAGACAGAGAACAGAAAAAGAAATAGAATATAAATATCATATTCCACAACAGGACCCAAAGAAAAGTTTTCTTCTAACCAGTTTACCCCCTTTACTTGCTCCCAGCTCCAACAGCCAGCACCATTCCTGTTAAGGGTTATCACTCTGCCCTACCCCAGTATCAAAATGCATTTACTGAAGGAAATGAAGCTCTAAAGAGACATACCTAATGCTTTTGCTCAGAGACAAAATGCCTCTATATGTAGGTGACACGTTATGTAGGGCCTTTAAGAAATGTAGACATTTTAAGTTTTTACCAAAAAAAAAAAAAAAAAATCAAGCTGGGAAATATATCAGTAGAGGTGATAGGAAATAGGTAGAACACAAAAATGTGAGAGCAAAGAAAAGGTTCACTCTACTGGTAAAGATATTTCTTTTGATAACAGAAATATAATTCACTCAAAAGGCCCTAAACCAGGATGTTACGGTAAGATACGTGTCTTTGGTAAGAAATTCATATTTGTCTGGTATTGTCATTTTATCTCTACAGAGCAGATTAACAGAATACATTTCTATTTTGTTCCTGGTGTTAGAACCACATATATTGGTCTTGGATATCTTCTCATCAAGAACAATATTTTAAACCACGGAAGATAAATTGTTATGCACAGTATTTTATGTCCATTTGGTGTTTTGGGAATCATCAATTGCTTGTTTTCTTGTTCAATGTGGATTTATGTACTGTTCAAGTGCAACCTAGACTAGTCCAGTAATGGATGTTTGTAGTCTATGTCTTTGTCCATATGCTTGCCTGTTTAGAACAATATCACAGATGTAAATAACAAAAACTGATTTTTCCTGATGCATGCAGATCCTCCAAAGTTTGATAGGATATGGCCGAATATTTCTTCCCTTGAGGTTTCTAAACCAAATCAAGGTAGGATGCTGTAAAATTCCTAGTGGTCTAAAATTACTGAACTTGCTTTCAAAGAGTCCCACATGGCAGCAAAAGTAGTAACGATGGTAATCCGACTCATTTTTCTTTTAGTGCTGAGTAACGCTATTCTGTGAGAAAATATCTACGGAATTTAACCATAAAACAAACCTTACCTGAAAAGTGCATTTTCCAATGCTAAGATCATGCACAACATCCCTGCATAAAGTCTGGAAAAGTAGACACACAGGTTATAAGTACTGATATACATTAAGTTGAACAGAAGTCCCAAGATAATGTTGGACTTGTATAAACAGCAGTCTGTATTGTAAGTTTTGAGATTTTTGAGTGAGAAAGATTGTCATTGTCTACACCAAACCCATTTATTAATGTCGTATTTCCACTTTGTTTTCCCAAGTGAGCTGGGAATTCTCAGCTTGTGTGACATCCACAGTATGAGCATATTCTCCACAGAATAGACTCTCAGTTCTCTGCAATTCAAGTGCCACACACAAAATTACTCACAGACTTTAGCATGATGATTAGTATTGAAAGTGACAGAACTACTTTTAAAGATGAGTAATAAAGTAAAAGTAAGATTATTTGTTATTTGAAGTTGTATTCAGCTGTACTACATATTTCATAATTATTACTCAATGTAGAAAATAATGTCCCTCTGTTCTTCTTATTTACTGCCCCAGTAACCATTCACTCCCAAGAAATCCCTGCAGAAATTTGGTCCGTGGCTTGCTCTGACAGTTCAAAGGGTGTCTTTTCTGGCCTATAACACATACAGATGGAGAAAGAAATTAATGAAAAGGTGATCTTGAAAATAGCTACTAATCTGAACAAAATGTATTAGGAATCTGTTGGCAAGTTACTTAGAAGGGCTGTAGTTATATCCATTGATCACAATGACCAAATTGAGACATATGTAAGTATACATATAAAACCTAATGTGTCGTATGTGCAAGCTTCTACATGCTCCCTACAAAAAATAGAAAATCCCAATTGATCTGTGCTCTCTATAAGAATTACCAATGTATTTTAGCTTGCATTATTCACATGTATTTTGAATTAAATATCCCCTGATCGAAATGATACATAGCATTCTAATAATTTCTTTTAGCACATTATATTTTCCAAGTTTTTGTCTGCATTCCGTAAACAAACAAAAATATAGATTGATCTCTGCTCCTCTACTTTCTGTAAGGTTTAGCCTACATTATTCACAGGAATTTTCAATCAAAATATTCCCAATGAAATGACACTTGGCATTTCTAATGGATTTCATAGCTTAATCAATTGTACTGCTTGTGATCTAAGACTTAACTTCATTGCACAATATGTCCTGAACAGCACAAGATTATTCATTGTTTCTTCCCCAGTAAATAAGAGCCAGCTTTAGTAAATTTAATTTTGACGTTTTGTTATGGAGCACAAAACACAAAAACTTAAAAGTATTCCTATTCTGATTATGTGTTTGCAGCATGTTGTGACACTGCTTAACAATCATTGTAGATTAATACTTCAGTCAAGTATAGTGTATAACAAGAACAATCACAAAAATCTACCTATACCTAATATTATTTTACTGTTTTCTTCGTTTATGTTATTAGGCCAGAGTAAATTTAATAAAACCCTTTGCAGACCACACTGGTTACCATACAGTCATTGGTCATGGATTGAGAGAAATTATCATATAACCACTAACACAAAATTGCCAAAGCGCGCAGAAGTGAATTACTTTTCTTTTATCCTCAACTCAATAGTTGGTAGTCTATAACTCATTTTCACTGTTTCACCCTTTCCTCACAAAACAGTAACCATTGTTAAAGTTAAATTTATCATCATAAAGTTAATTTAAAAAAGAAAATAAAGTGTATTTTAATCTTTTGATTTGTTCCTATATAAAATCTTTTCTAATTTACTGTTCATTTTATTACCTATACAGTTGCTCCCAAATTAGCTATGACAACTGTTTCTTCTGTTCAAGTTGCAAACCACAAGAGAGGTAGGAATTCTTGGATTCATACAGTGATTTCATAGTTCTATGTGTTGTGAAAACATTGCACTGTATGAATCTGGAATATCTGTGAAGTGTACCCATCAGCTTACTGGTGAGGCATCTTCATTGACAACAACAGAAGCATTAAGTCACATAAACATAAGCCGTACACAGAAAAAATAAGTATGCTTCTTATGCAGTCACTGCTGGCATATAAGGTGACGTGTCATTTGTCTTTAAAGGAATTAAATATAAGAATATGACCATTCAGATTGCAGCCTAGAAAGCAAATGTTTGCTGGACATTTGTTTTCCTCACCGATCTGCATAAATTGTGAAAGAGGAAACAAACAGATTAGTTGAGGACATACAATACATAAAATGTCAATTGTCCATATCATCAAGACGTATCTGTAAATGCCACAGATTGTAAGCGTGCCTTACGTCTTCATTTTATTGTAGCAGTGCGCAAACAGAGTGTAGGCATTACATTTTGAAGTGATGCCTAAGTGTTTTATCAAAATAATGGAATTATATGGACATAATGAAAGATGCCAATATTCTCTCAGTGACATACAGGCAACCTGTTTTATTTGCATATCTATCATTCAGTCTGAACTCTGAGATCTTCTCATTGGTTTTTCTCATCAATTTATCTGTAAAGAGTACACAAAGATGTTTTGTCTTTCTGTAGTTGTTGTGAATATCTCGTTATTCATGAAATACACATCAGTAAGGATTTAAGGATTGAAAACAACAAATGTTTGAACTTAGTTTGACCCATTTGATGAGATCATAACAACAGTTTTTTATGAAGCAGGTCATTTCTAAGGTTACAAGGAAATCTCCTTTGTCTTTTGTTAGTGTATAGAGGATGAACTCAGTTACTGGAAAATCAAGAAGAAAAAAGATTTTAATGATTTCCGAATGCACTTTTCTTGAATACTTTTTGTGTTTTTAATTAGAAAATGACACTGATAACTGTCTCATGCATTACCAGTCTTAGTTTTAAAGTTATGCTTCTCTTCCATGCGTGTTTATAATTGTTTCATGTGATGACATTTCATGTTTTACTGGTCCCAGCTGAAGCTTGAGCTGAACCTAGTCCTGATAGCAAAACAGTATAT
>VXAA01000959.1:431937-449434 GCA_013399115.1 Anseranas semipalmata | reverse complement strand
TTAAATGATACACCTTTTCACAAGCTTTCTTCAATAGGTAATTTTATGATGTTTTATGAAATAGGATCAGGGTTGTCGCAATAGAATCATTGCATTAGAAATCGTCTTTAAAGGCTCATACAGTCAATTCTTTTGTGAGTTGGCAAGGAATTTGACAATTCTGAATCATCAAAAAATAATTATAAAATCTAACATGGCTATCTCGTCTCCCTTCTTCCTTCACATTGAACACACCTAGCTTGCTTTACCTCTTCTCTGAGGTTTTATTTTCCAAGACATTTACTCCTCATTGTTACTCAGCTTTATACTATCTCTAGTTTATCTGTCTTTTCTGATATATGGAGCTCAGAACTGAAGGCAGCATTTTCTAGCACTATGAGCTCGTGTCATTTCAATGTTGTTAAACTATTTGCAGCCTGATTTTGGTACTTTTTCCACTATCTCTTTCAGTGATTGCATGGCTTTGCCAATGCATGAAAGTTGTTGGTCTGCTAGCCAGTAACATGTGCCTAAAAAACTTAAGCTGTGCTTCTGACAATTCTAATAAGCTGACTACTTTCTAGTCTTTGTGTGCTGGTTAAGGTGAATCACATAAGGAAAAAAGGCCATACAGCACTGACAGCTATTAGATTTCCAGGCGGCATGATGCTGAATGTAGTTCTACATGTTATGTTTCAGTAATTCAGGGAAGAATATCATGTAACCAGTGGAGAAAATACTTCCCTTTCGATTATATGCAGACCCTTAACATAGTTGTTTTTTTTTTGTTTTTGTTTTGTTGTTGTTGTTTGTTTGTTTAAATAAACCGAGAGATGTATAAATGATTCACTGATCAGGCCAACAGCAATGGGCAAAATAAGTTCGTATTATTGCATTAGCAAAATGGAAAAAAAGCAAAATTAGGAAAAATTAGTTATAATAATAAAGTGACTTTAGTTAAGTTGTCGTGTTTTTTTTTTTCTTTGTGCCATTGCTAATCTTTGATCAGATGTTAGACCATTTGAGTTAACCAGGATTTTTTAGTATACCATATGGCATTTACCGGTGTGAAGATCAAGATTCCTAGAGCTTTTCAGCAGAATTATTACAAAAGAGCACTACCCATAGGAATCATAGAATATCACATATTGGAAGGGACCCACCACTGGGTCATGAAGTTAGTAGACAGAAATGTGGTCAAGAATTGGTCTCATTATTTACCCTTAATATTGATGAGCCACATCTGAACTTGTGTAGTCCTTCTGAATAGGTTTAAGAGTATATGTGTACATCAAACTAAGCCTTTCATAATTATTAGATGTTTCTTCAGTAAAGATTGTAACTTGGAGCAAGCCCCGTTAAAGCAGTGAATTATTTTACGTGCAGCTTGCTTTCTTGTGCTTTTGTAATAGCCAATTATGGGTTGTGGTAGTATTATTAAAGGTCATATCACAGTTTCAGAGTGGAAGTAGTGCAGTCATTCGTTCACAGAATATTCTCTCTGCTAGTTTAAACACATAAGATGAGGTAGCATAGTCTGATTTACTGTTACTTATTTATAGTCTGCATATTTTTGTAACATAAAAATGTAGTATTATTCTGCTGCCTGTTACTGTTTCAAAAAGCAATGTAAATTCTTTCCTCTAAATTCACCTGCAGTGTGATTATGTTTAGCCACAAGTCTGACAAACATACCAGCACAGTATCTTCTCACCAAAAAAAGGTGTGTAATGGGGGCAGAAGACAGATCCTTTGTCAAAGCAGAGAGACTAAGGCAATCCAATCCTTCTCAACCTCAGACTAAGAAGCAATGCTGTCTGTTACCAACCCATCTTTCTTATTTTAGAAATACAACATATTAAAACTTAGCATTGTAGCAATTTTCACTGTGATCCTGTTTGCTAGAGCTAGCTTCCACTTTTAGGTCTGTTGCCTCTACCCTGTACAGGCACTTTTTACTCAGGTAAGATGGATATGCTAGGGGAGGAATGCTGCTGGGCAGCTGGCTGAGATGCTGAATCTCACTGACCAGTTGAAAAGAGAAACATTAACACTTTCTTCCTCCCCGCTCAATTATGCCAAGTGGTAGCACATTGAGACTGACACACCAAGTGTTTTACTGTACTCTAGCAGTTACAGGCATCAAAATTATTAGGCTGACATGAACAGTGAACATTACTTTAGCAGTGTAATATCAAAGAATGAGAATGTGTATATGTTAACTGAATGTGTATATGTAAATTGAATTAATGTTTTCCTAGCAGCAGAAAGTCAGCTCTCAACATTGAAACATATGTTATGCTAAGCACTGTAGATAAAAGAAAAGATGCAATCTATTTATAGTCTGCGAGATCAGACAACAGCAAAAGTATATACGTATTGTGTGCATAACATACTCAGGAATATGTGCTGGTATAACTATTTCTTTAAAAAATATATAAACAGGAATAAAGATCATATTTGACACCCTACACCAACAACCAGTGGGCTCATTAGGTGCCCCAGCAGAATCATCAGTATACCTTAGAAAAGGCACAGGGGACTTGGCCCCTGCCATGTATTTCCAAAATTAACATTTTACACCCTCTGCTACAGCTTTATCTAATTATAGGCTAAGTTAACTTTAAGACCTCAAAATGCTTCAAAGTCACTGCATCCAGTATTCCATTACTGCAGGAAACACACCATAATCTCTTTCACCAGTTTAATAAACTACATCTCTAAAGCATCAGTGGTTTTGCTACAAATTGGAAGAGTGTTCAAGAACCTCAGTGCCCTAATGGCTAGATACCATCTCCTAATTTACAGTTGAAATTTCTCAGTGGCCAGTTAACACCCACTTGTTCTTGTGCCAGTGTTGTCCATTAGCACAGATACTCACTTAGGATGGCATAAGGCTATCTCCTTGATGTATTTATAGCCCAGTGATATCCCCTCTTCAGTTTCCTAGACTAAACAAGCCAAATTGTCGTAGTCCACTTTTTAAATAGGCTCTCTATTTCTCTGATCATCCTAATAACCTCTCCTGCATTCATTCTGGGCTTAGTCTCAGAGTTGAGCAATCAGACTTAAACAAGCTTTCTACACAAAGCATAGCTGTGCCTTGTATAATGATATTGATGCTTTCCTACTTTCTACTTCTTTCTGCTTAAAACCACATACTGCTTGTGATTAAGTACTCAGAGGCAGTAGCATTCTATGTTTAACAAGTTTTTTTTTTTAAAAAAAAAGTAGCTGTCATGCCAGCTGCAGTTCAGACGGCTGCAATAAGCATGCTTTCTATTCAATACACATTTTCAGAGTTTTCAAGATGTTTTCTGGCCCAATTTTTTTTCATCTCAGAATTTAAAAATGTATTAATGCATACCTCAGAAGTATACTAGAAGTGGCTCTTAAATCATACCTCTCTTCCTTCCTTTTCTTCTCTGTTAATTGTTTTAGGAGGTGCTGGCCAAAATTGTCAAACTCGAGATTTGTTTGGTCTTGAAGAAAAGTCCATTTCCCAAGGTGCCTACCAGTTACAGTACCCTGAGCAGAGTTCAGTAGTAAATTTGAATACTCACCACTTATGTCAGAACAAAGCTTTTTTTAATTTTATTTTTCATTGTGGATTTAAGCATACTGAAGTTTGACAATTTTGTCCACGGTATTTAATATTTTTAATATGAGGAAGTTTTTCCTGTGTCTTGATTTATACTTGTCTCAAATATGGAAAAAAAAGACATGCATTTCTATCAGCGCAAACTGAGCCTCCAGTACACCTGAAAGGTTTACAACTGCAAATGCTTCAGTTCCATCAGGTCTGCCAACAGCAATCAACCTTTGACGTCATGCCATGGTCGTCGGGTCACGCTAACCTGCCTGAAACAAACCTCACTTTCATTGCAGATAAACATCTGCTGTTGTCCATGTTACATTGATTAACATGTATGTGCCATTCATTCATACTTCTTTTCATAGTTCATTTTTACTAAGCATGTAATGTGCTATTACTTTGCTGCTGTATACATTTTGTATACATTTCTGTTCTTCCTTGAAAGACTGCGAATGCTTCGGGCACTCCAACCGGTGCAGTTACATCGAGCTGCTCAATACGGTCATTTGCGTGAGCTGTAAACACAACACTAGAGGTCAGCACTGTGAGTTATGCAGGCTGGGCTACTTCAGAAATGCTTCTGCAGAGCTGGACGATGAAAATGTATGCATAGGTCAGTCCCGGGATAACTGCGGCTTTTCTTCTGTGCCTTTTAAGCTACTGGC
This sequence comes from Anseranas semipalmata, assembly GCA_013399115.1. Taxonomy (NCBI): domain Eukaryota; kingdom Metazoa; phylum Chordata; class Aves; order Anseriformes; family Anseranatidae; genus Anseranas; species Anseranas semipalmata. The sequence continues at coordinate 445,195 of VXAA01000959.1, read as the reverse complement.
AGCTGCTAGGGACCACTGCTGCTTACTTGCCAGCTGAGCCAGAATGAGCTTTTTCAATGGATAAGAACATCTGTGTAGACTTTCCATCTCGTTGTCTTAGTTGCCATTGTAGCCCCAAGAAAATATTTTGAATTTGTACCTGATGATGAACCTCCTGGCTAAGGGTCCAGGGAAGCCCCTGAGAAACTGACTGTGTTTTCCTGCAGGAGGGAGCTGCACTGGAGTTGCACACATGTAAAAATTGAGGGGTTGAGTCATAAATCTTTGTTCCCAGTCTAACTTCTGGAATTATTGGTACACTCTTGAATACTTGCCTGTAGACCTATGAAAGGTGCCAGGTGTATGAATAGAACATGGGAATTTGTGTTTGTTAATCCCTTTTCTGCACTTAAATTTTAAAATTAAACATAGCAGCAAATACTACTCCCAGGCACAGGGCTGTAAATGCAGTGTTAACTCCTCTCTCCTTAGAGAAGAAACTGAAATTATGCCTGTGTGATTAGGAGTAGCATTTGTCAAATCAGTTTGACATGATGTCAATTTAGAAATAGGACTCCTAGATGAAAACAGTGCTTTAAACCTAGCATCCGATATAAATATCCAAAATGCAGAATTAAAGAAAATGTCAGAATATAAAAAATAGCATACTAGAAAAAATGTCACACTAGTAGAATGTGCATTTTCTCGTCACCACAGACAAAACATAGCAAAAGATAGGGCCCTAGGTGAATACTGAGGATAGTTAATAAAAGGTGGCTTCATACAATGGCCAGGAGTTAACAGGTAGCCACAAAAGGCACTATTCAATAACAGACAGACAATTCCATTATGTAGTGTTGCTTATAGACATAAGCATCAGAAGAACATTTTCTGAATTTCTATTGCAATTGTTTTACCTTTCCATTTTCCAAGAAGGAAAAGAAAAAGGAAAAAAAAAAAAACTAAGATTTTCATGCCAAAATAGACTATGGGTGAATAAGTTATATTTTAATATTCTTTATAAACCATTCCTGAGATTCAACGCAGAAATTATTTAGGTTGCTATTATTTAAGTCTACAGCTTGTCAGATTTACATTCTATTTCGTGGTGAACACCCAGATCCATCCACGCACTGCATTTCACATGTCCTTCTTTTAACTTTGCTTGGCAACACATTCAGAAAATGCATGATCTCCCTTGACATTAATTAGTCGGAGCTAATATGAACTTTAGTAGGCAAGTCATGATTTCATATGAGGAGGTTAACCCAATTGAATGTTCTCAGTAAAAAGCACTGTCCCTCATATTAGTTTGATATAGATGAGGGACATCATTGGTGTCACCGTCAGGGCTATATAATTTCATCTGTCTAAATAGGCCTAATGAGTGTGATACTAAATTACTCTATTTGGGATTTTTCATCAGCTTCTGCAGTAAATTGTTTTCCCAAGTACACGGAAATGCTAAGACAGCATGTGTAGCTATGTCATTAAGACCAGGAAGTTAATAAGCCAGGATTCAAAAATAAGTAGATTTTTAATTAATTTGCAAGTGATATATTTAGAATATCTTAGTAAAACAACTGTGCACTTCATAATTGCCCAGACACTACTGAAACAAACAAAAAAACTTTAATTTAACAAGAGTCTTCAGAAAAAAAAAAGTGCAATGTGGTCCATTTACAGGCTTTCCCACCTTAATGCAAGCAGAATTCTCATGGGCTCCCGTGAGAACTGTACCACATGAGATGACTATAGGATCAACCTTGTTTTGCTACATATAAGGTAATTTATTTAAATAATATTTTTGTTGGACTAGGATTTGAGGATCATAGTGATCAGACTGCATAAAGGTCTGTGTTATCTCAGCTGATTCACCAACTTAAGACTTTCGTACCACTTCTGGTTTAGAGCCATTGGAGTGCAGTAGATACCTAAGAACTTTTCAGGGGAAAAAAAAAAAAAATGTGCTTAAAGTGCTTTCCTGAACTGGGGCAGCTCAGATTTAATTCTGCAAAGCATGGTGTATTTTCAACTGAGAGAGTAGATGGATTCACCACCTTCTGGGTCAAGCACAAAGAGTCTTGCTCTATTGGAAATGCTCATTTCTCTTTTCTTTAAGAGCAGTGTTTTGGATTTTAAGTATGAATGGAATATTGGCATTAACATTTTAATAAGCAGGTTTCCAGTGACATGTGCAAGTCAAGTCTTATTTTTCCAGGTTAACATATCACCCACTTATTTAGAAAAGTCAAAAATGTTTGGATAAGCTAGTTTAATGGCAGCTAACAGGGGTTTGGCTCTGATTTATCAAAACTACTTACATAGTCTTAATAAATATATATGGTAAGTACATGGATAATGTGAATCTTAGCTGATGCTAACTAAACGATGAAAATGTTTCACTTTTAAAACTGACAAAGTTACAAAGAATTTAAATATTGAGAGGTTTTTGTTTTTTACCAATGAAGCACAGTGTAACATACTATACAGTGGGCTAAAATCTAATTTCATTATGCCTTAAAATTTATTTTGCTTCTAAAGAAATTAATTTCCTAAAATGAAATATCAAAGATTTGTGGATTTGTCAGTTGACTGCAAAATTACCTCCAATGGGCAACTGCAATTTCTAAATAAATCAAGGTTTAAAATAAAAAAAACATCATTCACTTGACATGCTTGCAGTGAAAAAGAATTTAACAGATTTTGAAGAGCTTTTTTATTTTTTACAAGCTCTTGATAAAGTCCTAATAACTCTATTTCACTGAATACACACACTGGCAAGCATGAATAGCATTGAAACCACCAAGTAGACCCAGAGTAATAAATCATTTCTTTTGCCTTGTGACATAAATACTGAAATAGTAATTACTGTCTCACCTATAAGAAAGCCAACCTTGCAGTCACTTAGGCTTAAGCTTCAGTTATCATCTGTGAGAACTTTATAAACTCGAATGTTATATATTTAAGTGAACCTTAAGGGTTGTCCTGTAGCCACTGTCAACCCAGACTGATAGCGGCAAGCCTGCAAGCTTCAGCCCATTTTCCCAATCTTCTTTTTTGCTTATTTTCATAGTGTTTTATTGGCATCATTACATTAATACAGCACATCTCAGTGAAAGGATGACTATTACTGTCATCTTCCCATCCTTTACAGTCACCAGATTGAGGTCAGGAGGAAAATTCCAACCCAGTTAGATCAGCAGAGACTATTTTTTCCCCTACCCTGGAACCTGGTGTGTGGTCTTCTCGCTAGGATGATCTGGAAATGTTATTTAATGCCTTGCTGTTACAAGGGCATTAATGATACCCATTGTCTCCCTGTGGCACAATGGAATCATAGCTTTTGATCTTTTTAATGTCTTAGGTATTTGGCAGGTGTTGGGAAGTGTTCTACAGCCTGTCATATTTTGTTGGACAATGAGCCTGGATGTTCTGTTGACCTCTCTAGCTTATATTACCTGTGGTATCAATTGTATATTGGGAAAGATGGAGGCTAGATTCAGTTACTAAAGGTTACCAGGTCTGTGGTGTGTTCTGGTTTGATCTACCACTTTTACAAAAAGGGCTCGACTTAAAGGTTTGTTTCTGGTATCTATGTTCCCTTAAACAGCCCGATATGGACCTGGTAGTTCTAACATTTTTATATGACAGTTCAGAAGGAAAGCTTTCACTGACTCAGGGTCGGGTTCTTGTTCTGTGCCCAACATAACATTATGTATCTATAGCATTCAGTACCATAGGCCATACATTACTTCACAAACACTTAAATCACTGTAGGTCTATTATGTCCAACTAAGTTATTTTTAATGTATGAGAATTATCCGTCTGTTTCTAATCCAATTCCAAGATTTTGCCTTTCAAGATTTTCTGTAAACACTCTTTAAACAAATTTGACTTCCTGCATTCAATGTGTATCTCTCTTCTATGCCTATTTACATAAACATTTCATACATCTGATTAACATCAGAATTGCCAACTTTTCAAATGGCACTCACTGTGGTATGATTGTGCTCAGTTTTGCACAGTATTTTTGGCATGTCAGTATTTAACTTCATTAATGAATGTTGCTAGCTAATTGACTCTATTATTATTGTGGAACTCTGTTTGCCAAAGGTAACTATTCTTCATCAGCATGCCAAACGTTCAAAGTGTCATCTGTAATTTATGGCTAATAAACACTGATACAACAGATGACAATTGTCTTTCTGGTAATGTTTTTTCCTGTTACAGTTTTTCCATTGTATTTTTTAATATTTTACTTCCCAGTTCAACTACATTTTGTCATTTACAATATCACTGAATTTTAACCTAATGCTAGGGAACAATTTCCAAAGGTAGTCATCAAAGTAGCACTGATTCACAGACACACAAAGCCGGATTCCCAGCAGGTTGCCCAGATTCAGGAATTGATTTGTATATCTTTTGCCTTCAACAGCAGCAGAGATCAGACGCTGCCAAAGCATAAGTGTCTCTGTGGTCTCAGTTGACAGTGGAGTTACTCTGGGTCTACATACAAATAAGATATGGCCACTTGAAAGAAAAAAATGAAAAATAGGAATGCCAGAAATTAACTCTACTAGCTACTATCTTGTCTTCTTTGTTTAGCTAGCTGAAAGCTGAACACTAATATTGTAATCATGTTAAAGAAAAGGGCTGTGACTGAAGAAGAAAATACATTCCCCTACCATAACTGTTGTGGGAAGAAATGGGTTACCCTAGTCATTTTTTAATTAGGTCAACACATGTGGAAAATATACAGCAGGGAAAGAGCCTCATTGCATCTTCCATCTGCCCACTGGGAGGTGAAAGAAATGAAAATGGCAACATAAAGCAAGTTCTGATAAGTTTTGCATTGCATTACTGCTTACCTCTAGCTTATCATTGCAGAATATGTAAAAGGTTTATTAATGTCACTGATAAATACAATCTCATCAATTTAATGGCAGATATCCACATAAATTATTATACTGCTCCAAACTATAAAGGAAGACTATCTTGGAAATAAGTAAAGTGCATTTATATAGCCCTCAAAGCAATTCAGCATTTATAAAAATACTGAGTAATATAAATAAACCTATTTTAGTGATGCAAAACATTTCACCATGATGTCACATTGATATACAAAGCTTTGCTAATGTTCACTAAATTGTCAAAAATATTCTTACCAGAAGAGAATCTGGTACAATCACTTCTCCTCAAAGAACATAGTATCTTCCGCTTTCACATCTTTTCTGTTTATTTTTTCTCTTCATATCATAAAATGTCTCTTCCTGAAGTGACATATGCAAACAAATAAATGGACTATAGTAACTATATTCACTACTCTAGATATCATTAACAGACAGTCTTCCTTTACCTTTAACACTGGAAATGCAGCCTTTATTGGTATTGAATGAATTATCACCTTATGTAGACCTGAATCCAGTGTGTGTGTGTTGTCTTGTTTCTGCAGACTGTTATTGTAACCCTTTTGGTTCAGTCCATGATCGCTGTAATGACAGAGGATTTTGTGAGTGTAAGGAGGGAACATCAGGGCCTAAATGTGATAAATGTCTGCCGGGATATATCTGGCACAGCTTGGGCTGTCAACGTAAGTAACTCAGAGTTGCCCCTCTCCTGCAGCTTCGCTGCCTCTGCGTCTGTATGCTATCATGTGTAGCTACTTAAGAGCAGAAAATGAGCAAAACCTCTACAAGCTGTAAGAATGCCATGCTGCCTGAACCTTTATGGAGACTCCCAGATGAGGACAGTAGATTGACTATGCCATCTATTAATTTTAATATACTTTCAGTGTCCTCTCTCTTGCTCTTGATAACGCTTGCAAGAGCTCCCACTGAAACACATGAATATGCGTGTCTTGCCAACTGTGAATAAGTTTTATGTACTAAAACATCAGCACATTAACTCCATCTCTAAAATTCTTACTAAAAGACAAAAAGTGATTTCTCCACACGTTCGTTTCTTCCTTTACTAAACTTCACCCTTTTTGAGTAACTTAACTATGCTTTCATGCCTTAGAACTATGTCTCTGGACAATAAAACTGCAACACACTAGCTCACTACTTGTTATAATTAGTGAAAACTAGACAAAAGCTAAAGATAATTAAAAAAAGTATATTTCCTTAAAATAGGTGCTGAAATTCAGTGTAAATGTTATTAGAAGCAGATGTTGTTTCAATGCTTAGTCATATATTTAGATTCTTTTCTGGTTAACAGGTCTTGTAAACAAGTGAGTGGAAATATCACATCAGTACATACAGGATTAGGCTTTTATTGTCAATTTCTTTTGTAATAGATTCTGAAGATTTATTCTTTATAACTGTTCTGATCACTTACTTGCAGAAACTCTGAAGAGTCCTCTCATGGTCTTCTTTCACCTTTTCTTCCTGCCTCTCTGCATGCTTCCACACACATATTAAAGAGAGATTTCTGTAAGAGCTTGCTTTTGATTTGTAAGACTGAGAAACACAAGAGAATGTAATTGCTGACACTGATTAGCCAAACATAAAATTGACCAGATAGCTACACAAATGCTCTAAAATACATGCAAATCTGAAATCATAAATTAAAGAAACAATAAAGATAGAGATTACCACTGCCTCTCCCAACAATGAGTACTCTGAAGTAGAAAATCTGGGCTTGTGACAGTTCAGCAAATATGTCTGGAAACAAAACCAATAAATGGAGAATTTCAAAAAAGACTGTGTAATTAATCAATTAGCATTAAACAAATACATGAAGAGAAAGGAAGGTTGCATGGGCAAGGCAGCTAAATGTTACCTGAGAAAATTGGACTCTCTCTGCTTCTGCCAGAAAGCTCCTGTCTGTATTTAAGCAGGTTGTTTAAACCATACTATTTGCATGTGGTTGCTAACTTTATTCTCATTTTCTGTGTGCCTGCACTTGAGTTTTGTTTCACAAAATATTGAGCACGTACAGTTGCAGCAGAAAGCAGGTGAAGCAGCATTCAAATCTCCAAGTCCTCTATTATTAATATTTCGAAAAATCAGATCTTAGGTATCTCAGAAAGAGCATTTGAAATCACACGATCGCCTTCTGCCTGTGCACCCCTTATGTTGTCACCTCCCCTGCACCTTACCTTAGGTACGAACAAAATAAGCATTAGAATTTGTGAAGCAGCGAGATATTGTAGTGACAGGAACAACAAAAGAAAAAAGAAAAAAGAAGGAAATCAATATGATTCTCTGCAGTAGAATTTGAATAAAACACAGCAAACACATGTCCATACCGTGGGTTTAAATAAGATATTAAGTAGTGAGATACTGAACAGGGCTGGAGGCCTATGGATCAAATTATACAGTCATATAATTAATATAACAACATATATACCAGCTTATCAGATCAATTACTTAACTATTTCCTGTCTTCTCAGGTTTGGACATTATAATACCAATAATGTTCTTCTAATGAGGATTTTTTGAGCCCAACATATAAAAAGCCTGATTTTAGCTGAATCAGAATATTAGTAAAAACTTTAGACAGTTTCTGGAAATGCAAGCTAGTGCCTTTTTATTTGCTGACACAACTAATTAAGTGTCCCTCACTGTGTTGCAATTTTCTGAACAAATCTCCATCTGATTGTGTAGCTGTCAGATATTCTCCAAGTTTCATCAAATTATCTGATCAAATTCAGAAGAAAAACTAGATGCAGTTGTCAGTTTTATGGAACAGATACCAAATTGCCATGTTTTACCAAGCACACACTGATTTAAACCTTGTTTCAAGTCTTTTCATGGAGGAACAGAATTTCAATTCATTTACTTTTGTAACATAGTAATTTTAGTTCTCTTATCTTCCCACTGAAATCTAAACAAATGACTGGACAAGCAAGCAGACGCCAATATATACAGGGAAAATAAGAACTCATTCTTCTGCCTTAGCAAAGCACAAAAGGATTATTTGTCTGGACATGTAGTGTATGGTTGTGATCGGTTTCCCTTGAGCTTGCGCTGTACAGAAATATATATGTGCAAAGATGGATACTCACACAGCACACCAATGTTTGTTTACTTTTTGTCATACATAGCCTATTGACACTATTAAGAAAATCTATTTTTATGGAGCTTTGTTGCTAAACATCATTGACATAGGGCAACCAGAAGCTTGACCTATAAATAAGTTAAATCTATACCATAGCTAGTTTAATTACTTGTATGATTGTAGTAGTAAATGGAGTGGCTTAGTTTAAAATATTAGTAATCCTACTGGGGAAAAACAATGCTGGAAGTCCTGTTGTGTTCTAAGGCTCACAATATATCATTTGATAAATTACTCTTCAAAGTCTACCTTGTACCACACTTTGGCGAAAGAGACAGAAGCTATTAGCCTCAGAAGTATTCATTTAGGTACTGCACTCTTACTGATTTCATCTAAAACCTTTGAGGATCTAGGCAGAGCGCTCGTCACTTGCGTCTCTGTGCGTACAGAGGTCAGGTGCAATTTTAGACTGCCTCCCAGATAAAAAGCACCATGATAACAGCTGTTATCCTGTTGAATTCAGGGTTTATGCTGCACAGACATAGCGGTCAGCAGGGTCTGGTTGGTACAGGAAGGTTTGCTGCCCTCAGGAAAAGAGGCAGAATAGATGCAGCTGTGCCTCTAAGCCCTCCCCCTGGAACCATCCATGCTGCAGGCACTGTGCATGCGGGGAAGCAGCTGGGGTTTGGCTCTCCACCTCCCTCCCAGATACCCACAATGGTTTTCTCACCAGCACACATACAGAGATCAAAGCATGAGGAGTGTATTAAGAACTGAACAGTCTGGTCCTGAAACTCTCTTAGAATTCCAGAAGCATGAGAAACTGCGTAGCTCTATTTCATTTTTCTATATTACAGAAATTAAACAATTTCCTTTAAAAATGAATGTAGAAACGAAGAAGAAAACAAAGCTCCAAACCCAGGAAAAACTTAACCAGCAACCACAGCTGTTTTGGGCCAGTCTTAAACTGAACATAGTGCTTTGTGATAACGGGGACCTGTAACAAAAAGAAGCATTTACACAGAAGAACTGCCTGAGTTTGAAAAATGGATGAAGACAAAATATTATGCAGGAGCACTCAGTTGATGTTCTAAGCGTACAGCTCAAAGTATTGCATCTTTTGTATTTCTTGTCCGTGACATTTCAGGTGACTAAATTCTATTGCATACATGCAGAGTGCTTGAAATAACACCTTTTAATTTCACTTGTGCAACAATTGATTGCAAAAACAGCTGCATATTTATCCAATCTGACAAAGAAAAAGCAACTCTCTTGCCAAACTCAGCTTAGCAGCACAGGTCTAATTTTCATTAGGCCTGATCGTCCCATGGGGAAAAAGGTGAGGGAAGGTCCAATGATTAATATTATTCACTAGCTCCCTTCCTATAGTTAATGACCAAATACAGAGGTTGAACCTTTAGTCCTGCAGCCCTACAAAGCCTAGACTGAGTACAAGAGTTACCAAAAGTAGCTTGCACCTAAGTTAAATTCAGTGCATTATTTACTGTGAATCATTGTTTTAAAACATCTTGTTTCAATGGTGTAAATCTTAAACAATTAGCAAGTTTTCAGCCAGATGCCTTATGTCAAGCTCTGAATAGTTTCTTTTATTTTACCTTCTTTTTTTTTTCCTATTTTAAATATTTTTTATTAAAGCAGGCAGAGGATTACAATTACATTCTTATCTTCAATGCTCAAGCTGCGCTCAGTGCTTGTATCTGGACTGAACTTTTATCACTCTGCAGCCTGTTAGATAATTCATATTCTGTTACAGTGTGCATTTGACTTCTTATATGATTATTTAAATACAATTTTTTGTCTGCATTTTATCATGTTACAAATATGAGAACCCAAGGCATTTGATCAAAATCATCATGCAGATTGAATTTCCAAAGAAAATCAAACCTGAAATTGTGACCCTGTAAGTTAGAGTAACATTTGCTTGCGGAAGTTCACATTCACAATTCAACAAGAAAAGATGCGTTACCATCCATTTCTTAAAATATATCATATTCTTCTTTCTAGATAGATTAAATATGTAAATGTAATGTTCTCTCCCTATTGTCTCTCCCCTTGAAGGTTAGTGAGCTTTTATACATGTTTGTACACAGGTGCATCTGTTAGTCCTTCAATACCTACACATTGAACTTGTGCATTGGGAACTATATTCTGTAAAAAGAAACAAGTTCAGAAACAGAAAGCCCTGCTTTCCAGATCACCTTTGCAACTACCTGTGCATGGGGCCATAGACAATCCATCTTTTTACATCCTTTTACCGGTGGTAGTTTTAATGCTTTCAGCTGACCAGGACACAATGGGATTTCCCCTCTGCACAGGTGCTGTATAGACTTCTAGTTCTGGTCTGTTTTGGTGCCAGGACTGGTGCTAGCAAGTGCACTGCTGCCTTTGGAGCCAGAGGGAAATGAAACAGAGAATTTATCGAAAGGTATAAAGTTCTGATGGGGTTGAACATGGCTGTCCCCAAACAACAATTTGTCCTTGGTCTCTATACATAAAATACTGCTTTCACAATACCTGTTTTACATGATTGTTATGCAGACTACAGCAATTGTGTGTGTATGGGGGTTTGGATGTCAGAGGAACAGACTCTGCTTCAGACTACTCCCAATTTAAATGCAGAATAATTCTCCTTAAACCAATCCAGAATCCCACTGCTTCAGCTCGAGGCAAAGTACAGCTCACAGGTGTAAGGACAAGCAAGGCAAAATTACAAACAAAATTACAGTGTTATCAGGCCTGATTCTCAGATGATTCAAAACACCGATTCCATTAACCTCAGTGGAAGCATGCTGACTTACTATACATGTAATGTCATACTGATATTCTGGGTCTTTTAAACCTGAGGAAAGACAATGTGTTAATAAGCACATTTACGTCAATTCCTAAACACATGGCCTACAGAATAACCATACAGATAAATTGATACATAGAAAATTTTTCACTATCAAAGTATGAATATCATGGAATTATATTATTTTTTAAGGAGATACTGGACTTGGAGAGAAAGGAGGCTGATATCTCTCCGCAGAGAGGATATTTTAGACAAAAAAAAAGAATACAAACACCATATTTAACAAAAAGAATTAAATGAAGCATCTTTCCTCTATGAAGAGCATAGAATAGAAAATGAAAGCATAGGATGCTTTCTATATATAGGTATTATAGAGACCTACATAGTTTCCATAACATGGCTAGGCTGGGGATCGAGTCTCAAGTTGCTCTTAGTACTGCTGCTTCAAAATCTGTCAAATGTTGTGAAAATGGAGCAGCCTGCAAAGGGAATAGACTAGAGAGACATTGGTGAGTGCTCAAGCACATTATCTCAGCATCTCTGTGCTGGAAGGCTTCTATGAGTAGGACCAGGACTGTGAGTTAGGTAACACCTGTGTGTGGGGAAGCCCAAGGAGATAACAGGTCATAAAACAGAGAAGGGGGCTAGTTAGCATAAGTTAGCATCTTATTAAGAGGCACTAGGTTCTTAACAGACTGCAGATCTTCCATTCAGGAGATCTAACCTGATAACCTGGTGATCAGATTTGGTTTCTCCAAAGTGAAAAGAAATTGTTCAGTAGCAACACTGATATATGCAACCTTTAGTAGAACAATTTTTCCCCAGCAGGATAAAGGCTTGGATGGGAGCAGAGGTTGTTCTCCTCAAGCTCTTACCCAGGTATCAACTTCAAACCTGCTATCCCATGGCTGTCTAAACTGCTCTAATTGCAGGTGCTGCAATCTCTCTTCTCCCAGTTCCCAGCTATTTAATCCCACATCCCTAGTAGTATCTCAGGCACTTGTTGGACCTGTCACTGAAGCATTTCACAGCTAACTCAGCAGGACACTAAATAGACAACAAGAAGAGTTTTCTGGTGCATTAGTTCCGTGATATGACTCAGCCAGGGGTTGAGCAAGCAGAGGCACCCAGAGAGGGCAGCACCCCCAGGGCTGGGGAGTGCTGTAACCCCCTGGCAGCAGCGGTTAGTCTGCACCAGGCTGCCACACAACTGCAGCATGTGGTGTGGGAACTGTGGGATCAGCGTTCTCCTCTTTCCATCATTAGATCATTCACATTAAAGTCTAGCAAGCTGTTGGTATTTGTACCAGACAAAGCCACACAATTTCAGATGAATAAGCAGGTGGATAATTAGGGAGACTTCCTGAAAAATCAAAATTGTTCTGTATTGTCCCCACCCCACCTCCCAGAAGAAACACCTAACCAACAGAATAACACAAAACTCTAAGATTCACATGTACTGTGGTGGTATAGTAACTTCTGACAGACAGAAAAACTGTTATTCTATGTGCAGAGGCAAAATGAACAATAGTGAGGGACATGACCAGAGTCCATTTCAAAACATCCCAATTTAATAGGAGTGAATACAATTTCCAGGTATTTCAGTATTTTTAGTGCCGTCATTGGAGCATTCTGAATAACTATTAGGAAGTTCATAAAAAGTTAAACAAGTAGCATTATTTGTTTTCTTTAGTCAGATGATTTTAAAATGGTTAATATTTGATAGCACAATGATAAATATTTTAATATAGTGTATTGCAGTCAGTTAGGAATAGATCAAAAATATACAAAGTAAGCTCCATGAGATAAACTTTTATTAGGCACATGAAATAGAACATAAAGCTTGATAGCAATTACTGTTTAATCTATTCACATTTGGAAACGTATTGAAGAGGAAATTTATAAAGCAGTTAATTGTTATGAATTATTAAATGTTCATTTGAGCAGTGACGAGCAGGACTTCCTTTCCTCTGAAAATGTCACACTTTCCTTTCAAGCCTGCTCAGTGGCCGTAGCTATAAGTGCCTGCTCACTACCTTTTTATGAGGACAGAAATAAAAAGATCTATACCACCACAGACACACCCAGATGGGACATTTTTATAAAGGGGCCTTAAAAGGATCATTTAGAAGTAAAATAATCTCCATTCTACTTAACTGGAGATAAAAACTACTGACCTAATGCAATTAGAGATAGTCAACACTTGCTATCTTGCTATCAATACAACTGATTGCAATGCTGACACCAGCACGCGCTGGTTATTAAGGCTTCAGTATTTGGAGCTTTAACTTCATTTACATGTGTGCAAGTACAACTCTTCCAAGAGATCTTTCTGTTCATGCTGATAGCAATATGAAAATTAAAATTTAGTTTAGATGGAGCTGATAGGTGTGAACTTGCAAGGTGCTGACTGCCTTCCACAACAGGAGCTAGCGTCTCCCAGTGCTATTATGCCATTAAAAAAAA
>VXAA01000959.1:410781-431924 GCA_013399115.1 Anseranas semipalmata | reverse complement strand
AAAAAAAAAAAAACAAGCCTAGCTTCCACCTTCAATGGGTTGCAGAGTTCTCCTAGGTACAGGGCCACACCTGATGTTAAGGTGTATTTCTGCCCTGAATTTTAACATGCTGAAAGGATTTAATCCTGAAGTAATCAGCAATTTCTGTCTTCAGGTTTCATAGAATCATAGAATATCCTGAGTTGGAAGGGACCTGCAAGGATCATCAAGTCCAACTCCTAGGTTTGTATTTCTACAGAGCTGAGTACTGTAGTATCTAACAGCTGATGACATACATTTAATGATATTTGAGGTACTTTCCAAAAGATTTTGGATTTCTTTATTCATTGACAGTATTTTTAATGAGTAATCTACAGAGGTGAAATAAACTCTCATCAGACAGTGCTTTAAAGAAATTTAGCTGAGCTAAAGCAGTTATTTAGTATTAATAGGTTGAATACTTCAGCGATGAATTTCTGAAAATAATCAAGACCTTTCCAGATCTGAGCTCTTAACTCAAATGCTTAACAGAAGTGCTTTTTTTAAATACATTTCCTTATTCCCACTTCACTCTTTATTGCCTTCTGAGCATCTTATCTTGTCTGTGGTAAAGCTGGTCTTTAAAGCCTCCCACTCCTGTGAGTCATGTGTTTATCTTCATGTTTGCATGCTTATAGACACTAGAACACCTTACAGTTGAAACCTGAGAAAGTCTGCACCGAGTTAAAACAGAGATTAATTTACCCCAGTTTTCTGTATTTGACAGTAGTATTGAGTGGTATTTCATTCAGCATAGGCATCCAAACTCTAGGAAGCTACTGGTTAGGGACTTTCATAGCCAAAGAATTCATCAATATCTTCATACTTAGTTGGTCTCAATGTGACTTTCATCCACTGATGTGTCTAATCACTTCTTTAGACATTCATATTTTTGTTATCCAAACATTCTGGCTACAAATTCATGGTTTCGTTACACAAAGTGTCTTTGTTTTAACTGGCTGACTGACAATTTCATTTGGTATTTGCTAGTTCTGAGGCAGAAGAGGTAATAAGAATAAATGAATAATCATTTCCAGTTCACCTTTTCCATAACATTAATGATTTTATAGATGCCTCTTGTATTTTCCTTCCATCTGTCTTTTCCCTTTCTTATGCTGAAGAATCCTAATCTGTTTAATCCCCCCTTTACCAGCAACCGTTTATATCTACGATCAGACTTCACTCTACCTTTTTTGGTTGTACTATATACTTTTTCAATATGCAGGACTTCATGCAGCGTTGAAGAGATTGGTGCATCGTGAACTTATATGGTGGCATTGTGGTGTTTTCTGTTTCATTCTTTTTTTCCTGTCCTAAAAAATTCATGATTCTATTTGCCTTTTTGACTGATGCAGAGCATTAAGTCAAAATTGTCCGTAAATTACACAGAACTACTCTTTAGGTCTCTTTCCTAAATGGTAAAAAGCCAAGTATCTATAGAGGTGGAGGATTTTGCTATGCATTACTTGTCAAAACCAAATTTCATCTACCATTTTATTGTGCAATCACCCAGGACCTTAGAAATTCTTCTGAAGATCTTTGCAGCCCCAATACTTTTGTTATATGAGCAAATTTTATTACAATTACTCTTCACTCACTCTTCTAGCACAGTTCTGCATGTATAATTCCTGACATGATTCTTACAGGATGGAATAGTCTCTTTTCAGTTGTAATTAACGACATTTATTCTTACCCCATTTTCCAGTATTTAATCCATGGTTATACCGTGGAAAAAAAAAAAAAATGACACTTATTGCATGACAGCTTGGTTTCTTTGAAAAACACTGCTGAGGAATCTTGTGAAATGCTTTTGGAGATTCATGTTATCAACTTCATCATCTGTGTCCACATGCTGCTTACCAATTCCTTTAAAAAAATCATCTACTAGGTTTGTGTGCCATTATTTCCTATTATTTCCCTCTATAAAAAAAAAAAAAAAAATTGCTCTTCCCTGCTTATCATGCTTACTCATCTATTTGCTAATTCTGTGCTTTGTTACAGTTCCTCTTGACTCACTTGCCGCAAACATCCTTACTAGTCTGTCCCTCTGGAGCTCTCTATAAAAAGCCCATCTGCCAAAGTCCCTCCGTATAGTTAATAAAGCCAGTCTTGGCAGTAAAATTAGTAAAATCACAGGTAACAAATGTGTTTCTGCATTTTCTCAAAATCTTGGATCAATATTATTTGTTTCCCATGATCTGATAGAACACAGTTCTCCATTTTTTAAGAATGGTTTGTATATGCTTTGAGATGCCTCCAGAGTATGCCCCCATCAAGAAAGGCAGTGACATAGTAACCTCCTGAAGCTCCTCCACATACTGAGTAGTTGATAGATGTTTTCCATGAGCATATCTTATACACCATTCATTTGCCTACAGACTTCCTGGAAAACTTCTACTTCTGATGTGTTTCAAAAAAAAAAAAATTACTAATTTTGTGAATTTAATGCAATCGCTCTAAATAATTTCTGGCCTTCCTTGGTACCTTAACATGTTCTTACAGCTGAAGTCCTACAGTTGATGCTCTTTTCTTTTTTTCCTTCATTTCATTATAATTTCAGAATTGTTATTCTTTACTGTTTGTAAATACATCCCTTTATAAAGTTTTCCTTTGCTGCTAACAATGCAAGTTTTATAAAAATCTTTTTCAACAGTGGTCTTTTTTGATACTCACTTTACACTGCATCTATAATATGACTGGCTTACCAAACCATCTGCAAGCATTGTGCCCCTTTAGCTTCTCCTAGCTTTTCTTTCTAATAAGTGCCTACATGATGATATCCTTACCCTAGATCCTTACCCTTGAGACATGTACCCTTGTAGTGACTTCATATTCACCTTGAAGTTAAGCATACAGGTAAATATTTTGACAAGGAACATGGGAATGATAAAATTAGAAACAAAAGCTTGATCTCATAAATGTCAGTCCAGCTTTTTAGTCAGAACTTTGACTGTTCCTCTTTACTGCAAACAGTTTAGTCAAGCTGTTCATATGAATAAGAACTATGAAAGTGAATAAAGTTTTGCAGGATTCAGCCAATATTTATTTAGAGGGGACTGATAGCCCATACACAAATACTGCGAGGTTCTGTAAAATGTTCATGGTATTATTCCTTTCAATTTCTTTTATCACTGTGCAATTTTGAGATATGATTTTGTTGATTTCAAATGCTCTTCTCTCACATTGGACTATCTAATGGCAAAATCATTAAAAGAGACTTTTAATGGGAGCTAAGTCAAGCCCATTATAATTATCTTGGCTTCTAAAGAGAATAATTAAATTGTTAATAAAACTTTTACCTATAATCATCAGGTGAGAAAAGAAAGATGTGACAGTGCTGGAAGTTTAAAGATTTCTACAGAGAAGAGGAAAGAGTTTGATCATAACTCAGATGTTGGTAATTAATGTCTGTAGAATGTCTATCAACTTGGCAAATTAAATTAAAGGGACCGTGTTCATTAACATCCCTTATTACCATATACAGTTTGGGCACATGATGATTAAAGCATTATGCCCCAAACTATTTTGTGTCTTCGATAACTACAGCTTGGACAAGTACTTCTTTATATGCTATTTTCCTCTATTTTCTTTTTTCTTTCTAAGGACTATCTATGCCTTTTTGTTCAGATGGCAGTGGAAAGCCACTAATAACAATTGCGCTGATGCCACTAGCTGAATCTAAAGACAATATTTTGATTTGTACTTGTCTTTACATATTATTTTAACCATTCCATTCCCTTTCTAGACTTAGTGGAGTAACTTTGCAAATCTTTCATACTTTTCAGACATAACAGATCATGTGTCTTTTCCAGATGCAGAAAGAAAAGTATAACAAAATATTGCCAATAAAGGAAAATATTGCTCTAGCTTATGAAGCCAGTGGTGGAGCTGTATACTGAGTATCTCTGAATTGCTGAACAGAAAGCCACCTTTATCCTTCTAGGACGCTTGTACGCTAGCCCCTGTTCTTACTCCATTTCCTACTTAAATTTGAAGGCTTTTCCAATGGACCCAAAAATCTATTCTTGTACTTCAAAACTGCTAGGTTAAAAGGAGCTCAGCCATAACTTCTTTGGAGGAGGAATTCTTCCCTGAATAGTTGTTTAGGTTAGTCTTAAAAAGCAGCACCCAAGCAACTATAGGTCAGGAATACACAAAGGCTACAGTCACAAGAACTACCAGCTTTTACCCACATATACTAACCATTTTAAGCTCCCATACACACTGACAGGTGCAGGAGCAACAAACAACTCCAGTATTCTCAGTACAGAAATAGCTGTCCATAGCAGACAATTCAGTTGGGTGTTCCGTTAATGAGCTCTGAATATTATACATACTTTAAATGGGAAATGAACTTTCCTTTAAAGTCAGAATATCTTGAAATAGGACTCCTACTTTGAAGAGTTGAAAATTGCATTTTCAAGAAGAGTGAAAAGTTTCACCATATTTACCTCTTTCTTTAAAGAACGGAAGCTGCATTTTGATAGTGAGGCAATAAGGACTGTCTAGAATCCAGAGAGAACAAGTTACTCTCACAAGGTTCAGAAAACTGGCTTACTTCCTACTGATTGCAAGAACAGGAAAATCCCACAATAAGATTTAAACTGGGGCCATTAGTGCAAGGAAATTCATATTGAGGGCAAACATAGCATCCTTAAATCAGCCCCATTGTGTCGACATTATGCAGCAAACTGCAGCTCTCTGCAAGAGGACTTCAAGTTCTCAGAAAAAAATCCTATTCCATATATCTTTACAGACATTACAAAATTGTATCACAATGCAAATGTCCCAAAGTAAAAAGAGCCAGGTGTTTTAAAATGACTCAAATTGCATATGCACGCATGCCAGTTGGTACACTGGGAAGACATCATAAAACACAGGCATGTACACAGCATAACTTCTGCAAGGGTTTAGAAATTTGGATCCAGATTTACACCAGCTATCAAAATAAAGCCATATAGTGCTATAATTTTTGTGCAATGACCTGCTAGTTCATGCAAAACCCTTACTGATTTAAAACACAAATTAAAAGATGCTTAGAGAAGTATAGCCTGGTTTTATCTTTTCTTTTATTCAGTGGCACTATGATGACTTAACGATGCTGCAGCCCACGCCTGCTCTGCAGCATTAGAAGACCTTGACTGTATTGCAGACAGAAAACACTGAGCCAGCCAAGATGTGTTGTGCACCTCCCTCACCTTCTCCCACCCATCCTGGCTTTGGCCCAGATCCCTCTCTTCCAGTTCCAGCCCCTTCCTTTCAGCATTCAT
Source organism: Anseranas semipalmata (assembly GCA_013399115.1). Taxonomy (NCBI): domain Eukaryota; kingdom Metazoa; phylum Chordata; class Aves; order Anseriformes; family Anseranatidae; genus Anseranas; species Anseranas semipalmata. The sequence goes on along the minus strand of VXAA01000959.1, from coordinate 426,636 downwards.
CTTTCTTTGAGTCTAGCAGATACTCATTCCGTAGCTTTCTTGCAGTCTTCAGAAAGCCATCATCCCACTCAGATCTGCCATATTACCACTTAAAAAATGCTGTCTCACACAGGCAGCATAAAACCTCTGCATTTCACACTTTCCTCATGCTTTTACTTCACTGGGCCCGTCTTTCAAACCTGATCAGGAAACCATGCTGGAGTCCCTCCTGCCCAAGACTACACATCTATGCAGAGGTTGGCCTTACCTCTGACATGATGGCTAGCTGTGCTTGCCATGTGGCTCTGTGGAGCAGGAGGAAGCTCAGTGTTTAGCCTCAGTGTTTGACCCCTCATAAAGGTCCAGGTATAGAGCAGTCCTACAAAAAGTCGTCCTACCTGGAATTACAGCCTTTTCTCATCTTCCAACATCATGTGCGTGCTTGCATCCATCGTCTGGCACTCTGCAAAGGCTTGCCACAAACACTGGTTCCCCCCATAAGAGGCAGTGTAAAGAAATACAGTTCTGGAGGAGATCTGTGGTCAGAGAAGGCAGATTTCCATTGCAGTCATTGCCAAAGCTGCTGAAAGAGAAGGACAAACATGTGATAGGAGTTATGGACATTAAGCTTCTGTAAGGTAGGGGCGTGCATGAGGGGATGGCTTGGGACATAAGACAAGACTGGACTGGAAGAGATAAGCCTGTCAGGAAATGCAGCTTCATTATCCAAATTTTATTTAGCAGAACTCTATTTTCATTTTCTCTAAGAGTCCTCCAAAGAAAAATATTAAGACTTTTTTTTTTTAATAATATACATTTTAGAAGTACATTTTCATTCTGTGTGCGACTCTTCCTTAAGTAAATTAAAGGTGAGTGTATGAATTAGTAACATTGTTATATGCACAGCTGGAGAAAAAAGACCAAGTTCTTGGCTATTCAGTCTCACATGAGAGTGGAAGACTTTGAGTAATGCAGTTATTTCTTTTCGTCATAAAGTTTGAGGGTATTGATACAATATACGTATAGAAATACAACACACTGATTATAGAGGAACTTATTTTACCTGTGTCCAGATTAATAGAGTCATCTTATTTTTCAACTCTGGCATGACTTGACAATCATCTAAAACTTGGAGAACATTTTAAATAAAATAAAGCAAGTGCTTCTAAGTGAAATCATACTTTGCAGCTATCTACTCCTTGAGGATCTCAGGTTATTTCAGTCTTCACTAATGATTAAATTTTAACACCTTTGTGCATCAAAAGTTATGCAAGAACTTTCCCCTCTGTTAAGAATACAGGGAAACAGAGTCTTAACTCGGGACTTTTTAATATGTGAATTATCTTAACATTTTGTCATAGTAAGCACTATCAATACCCGTGTTTAAAGGCACTATCTTTAGTTTATTTGAGCATATAAAGAACTTTTCTGACATTAAATAAACATATATGCGTTGCGTGCTCTTTCCAAGTCTAAGCCGGGCCTATTGTTACTCAGATGTTTTCTAAACTGTAGTGAAATTTTATAGTTGACAAAAATGAGATTAGTGCAATCGTGTTACTTTTGCAATAACTTATTAGTAACAGCCTGCATAATAATATTGTGAAGAATATATAGGTCAGCCTGTCTGTCAGTCTTTGTATCAATCTGTCAAAATGAATTATGAATTTTAACTGCTTACTTACCAAAACATCACTTTTGGAAAGATAAACAAATAATCAGGGCTTTTGAAATTTTGTTAAGAGGCAATATAATCAAAGATAGTTATTTTGTAGTGTGTTTTGGTACAAGTGTCTTTTGGACATTTACTTTGAATGATGTGATAATGTAAGTCAGTTAAAAAAAAAGACTGTTTTCAACAACAGTGGCGAAGCTGATCACGCTGTTTAAACCTGCACAGCATATTGCAGAGAAACTAGTGTGCCTGAAAAGGACTGTCTTGGAATGCAAATGTCTATTATCCGTGCTTTTCCGTCTAATGGCTGCTCTGTCATGAAGATAAATGCACACTGATACCTAGAGCAAGTCTGTGTGTAGCAATAAATATTGTTGATGAAAACTATCATGAAGCAGCTAATAGCTTTAATTATTTGATGCATTAATTTATTAGTTCTTATTTTTGCTGAGTGCTATATGCCAGCTGTTCGAGTCATCTTATTGGTATTCCAGTGAAAAGAGTAGGAAAGCAAATCATTACACCAATTAAAACCCCACTTACAGGACAGCATATTATCATTCAGTATATTTCAAAAGGAAATTATGGTGTAAGAATCTGCCTGTTCAGTCTCATTCTTCAATTTCACTGTAATTAAAAAGAAAAAAGAAAATAACAGATAAGATTTTTTTAAATGACAAGATAAAGCACAGGAGATGAAAAACATTTGCAAATCTTTCCTATGTTCCTGATATATGAAGTTCCTAAAGCTCTGACCAGTCAGATTAAAAGAAGTATATACATGACATCCATATTTCTAATTTTCAAAATATTTAAACACCTTATGCAATTGCACATGCCACTTCTAAGTGGACAAGATTGCATATTCCTTTTTTTTTTTTTTTTTTAACTTGATAGTTTGTAAGCATTTTTCAATCTGAGACTCTCCAAATTCCCCTGGAAACAGTAAACTCTGCTGTTGCATTAATCTAAAAAAACAGTGCAATGTAGTAAACAGAACTGGAATTCACAGGACCTATGTTTGTACCCTTCCTTTGTTAGCACAGGCAAATCATTTGACTTTCCTTGGCATCAACCTCTCCATTGTTCACTGGCAGTAATAACTCTTACTCACTCTGAAGAGCTTTGTGAGACCTACAGGGGCAATGTTTTTATCCCCATTCCAGAGCTAGCTCAACAAAAGCACTCCGAAGCCTTTCATCCACGTTCAACACAGTACATCAATGGAGATGCAGATTATCTCCTGGTAATTGTTGCTTTAACAAAAAATATTATCCCTCAAATTTCATATGTTTTGTAGGAACTAAATAAATGTTTTACCTTTAGATTGTAACTAATCTGCACAAACTCTGAATGTTCATCTGATAAGAGATTCTAGGCCATTTACTCTGCATATTCGTGTTCTGATCTTCTATAGTATAGTATTATACTGGTACAATAAACACCTCTGTTTTGAAAAATACATTCAAGAGAAATGCATAGTGATCATATAAATATAAACTTGGCTTTACTCCTACTTATGGTCACCATAACATAGCTGATAAGTCACACTTACATAAGATAGAAATATTTCTGTATCTATCAATTACTTCAGAGTTTCCTTTCCCTTTGATAGTTATATATGCATTCCATGTTAATATCTTTGCTATTTATGATAGTGTAATTTAAGATTATTGATGCTTCCATTACAAATTCTATTTTATGTAGTTTAGTTTATCATAACATATATTTGCAGTAGATTGTTACTAATTTTTCAAAATGTTCCATGCAATTGGCTTTATTCCAATGCAGCAAAAATAATAAAGTTGCAACATTCAAATGATTTTATATCACAAACTTTAGAATATATCACAACTTTAGAATAGTAGAATTTAAAATTTATTCTGGCGTTGATATAACATCTCTTGTATAAAAAATATATAAATTCAACTAGATTGTTTAAAAAACCTGTCCATTGAAATGTAAAATTATTACTTTGATCTCAAAGAATTTTCCTACACCATTTTTCCTATATGCTGCAAGCGTCATAAAATAAAATCTGAAGAACCGATCTTATTCCATCTGAGTGATACTAAACTCATTAATAAACATGTAGCTCTTAAAACCAAAACCAGGATATGCACATGCACCAATCTATCATATATTTGGGAAGCAAAAAAATTAGGAGAGAATAAAAATAGTGTCATTAAATAACATAAGATTACAATTTAATCTTAAACTTTCTACCCAGCAACACTCTTTGAAATCATTTTAAGTTTTGTCTACAAAGAACTTCAGGATCCAGGGCCATGCAGCTGTTCTGAGGAATACCAATACATCAAATATTTGTCTTCAGGTTAGTGCTATTGTGGAATTAATGTCATTATTAGAAAAAGTCATCAACTTCCTCTTTCTTTCTCTATTCTTCCATTGAAAAAAAAATAGGAAAATAATTCTTAGAATAATGCTAATCTCCTAAAATATTAGGAAATATTTTCAGTTGTGATTATCTTCTCCGATTTTGCTGCCAAAAAGTATTAAGTGTGTGGGACCATGGGTTTTGAAAGTCTTCGATGCAACATTCTTTGGGATGGATGATGGGAAGAGAAGCTTTTGTCTTTGTAAGCAAACAAATTACTTGAGTTCTTTTCGTGTTCAAAACGTTATTGTAAGTCAAACACCCTAGTGACTAAGGATTGAGGAATATTCATAATCATGTATTTGAATTGCTGACTTTTGGATGCTTCTGCTTTCGTTTGCTCTTCAGGCTTTCTTCTGACTTTTTGTGCTCTGTAAAAGGGATACTTTTTTCACTTTAAGAAAACACTGTTGTTATGCATGAAGCTGAAAATACACAGCAAAGCCATCCTGCTAGCTTTCCAGATACGACTGAACTGTCTGCCATAGGTGTCTGATGGCATGCTCAGGAGCAGGGGAAGTGTGCAGCTCCACAATGCTGGCAAGCCAGGACTCAGGGGGCCAGGGAGGGGAGCTCCCTGGCACAGGGTCCCTCCTGTGGTGCCCAAGCAAGGTGAGCGAAGCCGGCTTCCATGGCAGTAAGGCAGTCAGCTACACACTGCAGACTGCCAGACATGCCCATAGTGGTGAGAGGGGTCTGGGGTCATGCTGGGAAGTCAAACATACCAGGCAGGGTCAGAATCAACCAGGAGCAGCTGAGCCTGTCAGGTCACCCAGACAAGGTCCAAGACAAGGGCCTGAGTTCAAATGCACTCCCAGGCTGGTGGGCAGGGAATGCTTGGGTGGAGGCCACAGGTGAAGCTTTTCACAATTCTTGCTCACAACTTTGGATTTTCTACAGGAGTCACCTCCAGTGTTTGTTGCACAGCAGCACTGTATCAGAGCAGATGTCAAATGCAAGCAGGGAAGTGATGGAGAGCCTGCAGGCAAAAGGGTTGCAGGCTACCTGGGGAATTCACAGCCTGCTGGCACACCAAGGTAGCCAATGGCCACCAGAGACCCCCAGGCATCTTTACCACTTCCACAAGCTTCAAACTCCCATAGGTCTTGCTGCATACCTGCCAGCCCTGTGTAAACATCTGAAGTAGCCTCTGGCACCTCTAATGGCAGTAGCTGGATGTATCTGGGGAACCAAATCCTACCCACCAACTGTTCACAGTGCCTTTTGATGACCACTGCATCTTCTGTATCTGAGGGGTTATAGCACTTAGCTAGTTTTTATTGATAGTGGTTATATCCAAGCCCTGACCTTGCTGTTGGCACTAGACCAAAAAACAAAACAAAAAAAAAAAAAAAAACCAACACTGTGGTTTCAATTGCTTCTCTTCCTACTTAAGGAAAGATAAGACAGATGGTTTAAGAAAGTTCATTTATCTCCAGGAAGATAGAAATAATGGCACCGCAGCTTACAACTTTGTAAGTGGAATATGAATGATAGGGGCATGTAGTGTCCCTTTTGAGCAACTAAAGTTATGACGTAGCTTATTGCTCTCCTGAGATTATCCTAAAATATGGTGAGGGTCATACCAAGTCAGTGGCGCTCCTCCATTAGCAAAGCAATATAAAGCATGGGGATTCATTTTTCCCCCTTTGAGAATCATCCTCTTTTGGAGGAGTATAAAATCAAAACTATCTAAATCATACAACTGAAAGGTTAATTAACCATTTCTTAAAACCAAGGAAGATGGAGGATTTTATCTCAACAGTAATTCTTAGATGATTATATCTGCATTTGTTTTCAGCCATTTTAACAAGCAATCTGGTGTTATTTCTGACAAGGCTATTATGACTTCTCTATCATGCAAGAGTATGAATTCCAAAATTCAGCTCTTCCCCCATCCTTTCGACAGATTTGATGCATTTCTTCTCATTACCTTTTATTAATTAAATCCAAGATTTTTAGATTAAGATGGAAAATGAGAAAGCACAGACACAGCCTGTGAAATAGAGTAACTTTCTACCTCTGCTGTCCTTGCACCAAACTTAAAATAAAGTTTGTTCTGTAGAGGATTTTGCACTTTCAGTAGCAAAACAATCAACTATGGTTACCCATGTGGATGCCAAGATAAATTGGTACCTATTTACAGGAGACAGGAATCACCATCCATTCTGTGGCTGCACATAGCAGAGAGCTCTGAATAGTAGCTGCATCTTCTAGTAGAAACTCTGCAGACTTTTCCTGCAATTTGATTACAACTGGCATAACTTTGTAGTGAAAATTGTGTACAAAGACCAGAAATTACATGTAGACAAACAATCCAAAAAATCTACCAGAAACTTCCAGCAGTTTCTTCATTACCTACCTATCATTCTCAATGACTTAATAAAACTGGTTTTATGAAAAAATAAAAAGTGTAATTTCAATTGTACCTCTAACTGGAATTTCTAAGGCAAGTCAAGATGGAGATGTCTGCCTTTAGAAACTATTCTCGCTTGGTCAATATTTATTTCCTTGTATTGTTTACAATTTAATTAAACACAGCTTTGCTTCAACTTTGCACCAGAGATCTTTGTATTAATGCCTGTCATTTTATGACAATAACTGTGACACAGTAAGATATGCCTTAGGCTTGTACTTGTCTACACTAATTTATTTTGTCTCAACTTCAGAACGTACCTTGGTGGATAAGTACAAACCATTTTTCTTTTCATGCTATCAAAGCATGTACCTCATCTTGATTTGGCAGTACCATAAGGTAGTTTTACTAACCCTACTGCAGCAAATGGTTAATTAGTATCACTTCAAAAAAAAAAAAAATCATTACGAATATCTTTCATTTAAAAGAGCAATAGCTGTTTTTCATATCAGGTATCTCTGGTTTAAAAACACTGAAGAAGTCTGATCAACACTTTTGACATATATTCATAGTAGCAAAACATTTAAAAACCATGTAGCAGTAAATGTAACTGGTAACAATAAATAAATTCTAATCATAATCTAGTTATAGACCTAACTGGGAGAAAGGCAGGGGGAGAAAACATAGTGACAAAACTTCTAAGTCAGTTACTAGCCACTGGTTACTCAATCAGTAAGATGCTTAAGTTATACAAAGTTGACATTTTTGTCATGTAGTGTGCAATAGTAATTGTAACAGCAATTGTTGTAAATATTTTAGAAGAAGCCTGTCTACTTAACAGTTTTCCCTATGCCCTTATGTCCTCTTTCCTAATATTTACTTTTTATGGGTGAAATCTCATTAGAGTCAGGGGAGCTCCACAGAGATCCTTGAAACATAACAAGAATAGAATTGAGGTTCTTTTATATTGTATAAACATTTAGGATTGTTTCCAAATAATTGGGAAAATTTTTGTTGCTAACTGGTTGAAAATATTTTGATTGTGGTCCCATGTTCTAAAACAACTGGAAACAATTTTAAACCTTTGCATTTGAATGAGACTGTTTTGCATGCCCCAACTCCATTAATGTCTATTTGACAAATTGTAGGAAAAATATTACCCATACCTTCATGACTGTTTTCTTGTGCATGCCTACTATATGTGTGCCTAGATGGCTGTATCTTTATTAGGCATACACACAAGCTTCCTCATTTGTTGCAATTTCTTTTATATTCTATATTTGGGAAGGATGGGGTGGGGGGTTGTTTTGTTTTAAACCATTTAAGTGATTACATTTTTACAGAATAATGCCCATTAGTTACAGAATCTTTACAACATTCATAGGAACTTATTCTGTATTTGACAAGAAGTCATTTGTGCTTGGTCTCAATTTGCTGAACTTATGTAGCGAGATGAAATATCCTAATTTTTCATAGCATTTCAGTGTGCTGTTCACAGATCTATATAGCCAACCACTGCATATATTGAAACTACCTATGAACATCATTACCGAAAATGTGGGTTCCCTGTGCTTGTTTTTTTACCCACTTGTGCTGAGACAGTATTTGGTTACCATGCGTGCTAAAAATCTATCCATAAATGAATTTATGTAACATTCTTCACTAGATAGGAAGCAGCAAGGAACAGATGCGTTAGAGAAAAAATCAGCCAACAATAATTTCTTCAGACACTAGACCTGTGACCTGAATGCTTTCAAAGTTACTAACAAATGGCTGGAATCCAAGGTCAAAAATTCTCACGATTTCAGTAGTGCCATTCATACAAACTACTGAGGAACAGTACAGAAAATTCACTGCAGCAGAAGTAGGGCCAAAACTTTTATCAGTCCTTTAGAATAGACCAAAATGGCAGGTAAAATATTCAAAGCTGTCAACCCACCAACCTGTCCAGGGACTATAATACTCAGGATCTAGGAGACAAAAAAGAGAAAAGTGAAGAGATAGTCAAAAGAGAGAGAGCTGTAAGAAATGTTGTCACAAAAAGATGCACACTGAAGAAAAATAGTGATGGAAGAGATCATACAAAACCTTGCTTGAAATGAAAGGCTTAAGAATTCAAGAAAGAAAGAAAGGACCTTTAAAAAAAATTTTTTTTGCCTGTGACTTCATTGTTAATGATCTTTTTGCTGTTCCCACAAACAATGAACATTTCAAAATCAACCCAGATTTTGATGCAGAAAGGGAATACCACACCTACCTCTCAGATCAAAAAAAAATGTCTTTTTGAAGATGTTCAGGCTTTTTTGTTTGTTTCTATTAGTCAAATGCCTGTCCTTTCGTATGTTCATGTGGCTGACTCCCCTGAGTAAGATGCTACTGTAGGCAAGCTGTACAAAAATGAAGGTAGCATGAAGAAAGGTATAAAATGTATTTTCTTCCCTCTTGGATGGCCTTCAGAAAGGATAGGAGGCTAAAAGAAATTGGGTTTAAATCCTGTCTGAGCAGTAGACAGACCAAAAGCTCTTTGCATGTGCTTTGTAGCTGCCCAGACACAGTAGCCAGAAAGAACATAAGCCAACAGCACAGTGCTGTGTCTGAGGTGACACTCCAGATCAAAAAGAACAAGACCTGGATTTGTGTTAATGGGTCTACATTTTTGCTTCGTAGCTAAAATCAGTCCTAATATAATCTCTATCTCTTTTCTTTCAAGAAGCTGCAAAGGTATTAAAGTTGAGTTTTGGACAGACTCGGAAATTTCCATGTATTATTCAGGCTTGAACATTTAAGAGGAAAGTAGACATTTGTCAAACATCTACACTACTCTCAATATATTTCATTAAATACCTAATATACATTCTGCAAAACACTCACATATCACTTACCCCTTGAACTGCTTGAGCTGGTTGAAAGATTAGATTTTTTTTCTTCCCCCTTGTTTTCCTTTTTTATTCCACTTGCAAATTTAATGACTTTGGAATTACAAAGCAAATAGTTTCTAGTGAATATTTTTGTATTTTGAGGCAAGGTATCATTTGGTATTTATAGAGGTCTTATCCTAAAAAAAAAGGCTTCAATGTTTTGTTAATGATTACTTTGGAAAAGATGTTTAAGTTTTAATTAAAAAATTAATATTGGAGGTTTAATAATAACCTCTTACTAATTGCAAGCACTTGTTTACATGGGTTTTTCCCCCCAAGGACAGAAAAGCTTCAAATAGCTACCCATCTTTACACATGGCTTTTTTCTGTCTCTTTTGTGTAGTGCTTTTAAGGATCCCATAATCAAACCATAGCTTAGATCGTAAATTGATTATGAAAATAAAACTAAAAATTTTCCTCTATTTTACTTCAAGTATTTCACTTCCCACAGTAGGACTGGAAGATCTGGAGACTGTGCTCAGAAATACCCCTCAAAAAGCCTGTGAAGCTCTCCAGAGCAAGTCAGATGTCTGTCTTATTTCTTAAATAATCAATTTGATGTCCTGTCTTCTAATTCATGAAGATCTGCCAGCAAACCCACAGCTAGTTTAGCCACACAAGTCTTAATAGTCAAGTATGACTAATTCAGAATTAGTTTTTATTTGTATTGCTTCTCAGCATTTCATTCTTTGATCAGAACTTGATACCTGATACCTTTCAGATAATGAAAAATTTAAAAAAAAATTAAATGAATTGCTCAAGCATAGTTTTGGACACCAAATGCTGAACATGAATAATTAAGGTATAGGTCTTCTCTGATTCATAGCTGGTTATCAGAGTCCTGCCACTAATGTATGGCAGGCGTATGGCAGAGCAAATGACTGCTGTAACTGCCTTTTACTTCCAACCAACTGACCTTTGTTCCTAGCTATGCTCCCAATGCAGCATTTCAAAGAAAAAAAGGACAATTCACTCCCACCTATAAAAGGCAACCTAGGCATATTTAGACTTGAACGCAGTTCAAAACACCTAAGTTAAGCCTCTGTTGCCTAAACACTCAACAGACAGAGAGCAATTCTTTCACAGTTGATTCAGAGGCGCTAAGCAGATGATGCAAACGCTCCCTTTATACTTGCATTCACTTTGATACACTGAAAAAAGGGCTTTTCATTAATTGCTAACTTTTAATAGCCAATGACAGAGGTAAGGCAAAGCTGGTTCAACACCTCTCAGCAGTGGAGGCAAAGTTTCACTGCTTGGGGTATAAGAGTAGGCCATGGCATGGTGAGCAGAAGAAGTCAGGAAGGGTGCAATGGGCAGGAAAGCCCTGTATTGCCAGGCTGGCTGCTCGGGGAAACAAAAAGGCTAAGGGCCAGCTACGTGTTGGACTCCACCAGCCCTACCTGCACCCACCAGCACCAGCTACAGCAGTTGTCCTTGGACTTCACAGAGCAAGGAGTCTGCAAGCTCCTGGCCTTTCTTCCTCAGTTCAGCAGCTGCCGTCTCAGAGCAAAACAGAAAGCTGCATCTGAAATAAAATGTGTTACAATATGTATCCTAGCAAATATTGCATTAACATTAGAAACATTATTAATTTGCAAAACAATCAATATACTTGCTTTTATTTTGTCTTGGCAGGATGTTGACTAGTTTTATTTAAGGCATAAATTTTGTTCTAAACTTCAGTGAAAACACTCCATTGAAAGTTTTGTTTTTTTTTTTTAATGCTGCTGATGTGCTACGCTTATTAGCTATAGCAAATCCAAATCGAACAAACATAATGGTTAGCTAACAATTAGTTAATCTAAGTTTTAAAAATAATCCTCACCATGCCTTCTGGAAGGTGAGAGTGGTATTAGAGTTAGTCAGAATAAAATTAAAACAAAAGTGGCAAAAAATAAATAATGGGATTTCATTTCAGAACCGTTTTGCTTCCAAATCACTGCAATTCCTATCTACGATTCATACTTGTGTGCATATGGGTGCAAGAGAAAGAGACACAAGGATTAAACTAAAGGAAAGAAAGCTTTGATAACACAAGATTAACGATTCAAGAATTTTCAGCTGCAAGTACTTTACTAAGAACATTAAACTCAACAATATTTACTACATTTCTGTGGGCAAACTTTTAAAAGTACATATGAGATACTGAAAAGAAGTTTTTGATCCATCCCATAAGTACTTTAAAGGAAACTTTTTACTAAGAAATAAATGGTCTGATTTAAAATTTCAGTGTCTGTAACATTGTATCCAAAATTTTGTAGACAACAATAATTAGAGGCATTTGATAGCAGCCTGCATCAGCGCGTCAGGCAGAACAGTGACCCATATCCAGCAATCTGTAACAACACAATCAGCATCTGGGTTGACATCCTCCTAAAATAACAGGCTATAGTTGTCAAAATAAGTTTAAAAATACTAAAGCTATTGGAAAACAAATTTGTTTCACTGAATACCTGGAAAATTTTGGATAATATATTCAGGGCTAAACATGAAGTGAAATATCTCATCTGCTGTTTAAAAAGTGGTATTTAATTCACTATTGATTTCCACGCTGTTATTCAAGGCAAAAAATGGTCAGTATTGATGGGACAGATATTTCACTATTTTCATTGCCTAAATTGTAGGAAGCATCACAGCAATGAGTAGTCTAGAACAAATAGGTACAGTAGCTGTACTGTCAGACAAATTATTTTGATTTTGCATTTGAAATGGCTAAATATATACAATATGAATAATAAGGTTAGCTTTAATTATCTGTTATAACTGAGGCTATATAACTCAAATATTAACTTTTAAAATCCAGTTAATTTTTTCAGCCTGTTACCATTATACTTTTCTGGGTTGTTATGCTCACCATATTTATTTGGTGGTGATTTACTGTTCCTTGTGAATAATAAACACTATTTGTTATAATGAATATACAGAACATCAAATTCAGACATATGACTGTCATCTGCGCGGTGTTTGTTGTACCTTAATATACAATTTTTGACATTACAGTTCAGAAACTGGACAACAATTTCAATTCCAGAGCTCTTACTAAGGAGCTCTGATTACTGAAGGTATCACTGAAAAAAAAAAAAAAAATTAAACTGTTCTCTTTCAATTACATCTATGTGAGTTTCTAACACACTGCGTTAGTATTTGGCCCACTTGGACGCAGAACATTAGAAAGCAGTTGTCAGAGTCCTTCCAAAGTGAGAAAACGTCTTTTCTGAAAGCAAGCCAGGACAGATAAGATTGCCAGTAATGTTCTTGGTATGCAAAATTGTATAGATTTATGTAGAATTTATGTATCACTTAAGGACTTAAGGCTGTTTGGTTTTTAGTTCTCATAATATTTGGGTTGCTTTTAAGAAGACGTAAGTTAACATTTATAAAACTGTACTTTTTGTAGAGCTAAACAGTAATATGTTTCAAGTAAAGTTAAGAATATTTTCCCCCATTCTGAATTATTAAGGTTATTTCCAGGCTAATATATGTATAAACAGCATATCACGTTGAGTCTGTCTCAGCCAAACCATTCTTTAATTCCCTGAGGGAAAATTTCTACTGTTATATCCTGCCTAAATAGTAGGTGCAAAATCTTTATTAAAATTACCACTCCCGTGTACGACAGAGCTGTAATCTAGCACATGTAATCTACTAGTGTTTTTCTCTGGAATAAAACACAGACTGACACATTCAAGTAGTATGTTCTTCTTGTTTCTACTTACTTACCGAGTGAAATATTTTGATTGATATTTAGTAGTTTAAAAAAAAGCTGCCAAATTTTCAAATAAAAAAAATATTATGCATCTCTAAAACTATTGCCTGTGTTAGTTTCTATCAATTCTTTTTGTCAAATCTGACTCCTGAAGTTGTTATATCAGGCTACAATGTTTAACTAGGATCGTTTTAAGTTGCCAGATACCCTTGTACCAAAGCAAAAAATCTAGTTAAGAAATATTTGATCTGTAATGGAAATAACAACTTTATCTTTTATTTCCATATGTACATAGCGTAAAATCCCCATCAAATAGCATGCTGATTTTCCTGCCTGTGCTTGCGTTATCTTTTTTGCATATTTTTTTCAGATCATTGATACATGCAATTCTTGATTATAAAATCCTGCCTTTTCATACAGATCTTTTTACTTCAGTAAAGCCATGTTGCATTTTTAACCACTGCTCACGTTGTCCACAAGCTTTAAATACCTTGCCCCTTTCAAGTAACAATATACCCACCTACATTTCCAGTTCAGTAGTAACTATAAAAGTGCAGCCACTGGCGCAAAGCAGGTATTAATCTTCATATTTCATTATTAATTCACTACTAATATCAATTCATTAATATTCAGTCGTCTGAAGTGAATGATAAGATTCTCCAAGACTACAGCTTAAAAAAAAAATGGAAGAGAAAATAGCAAATAAAATACAAAATTCAGACTTGAAGGGTTTGAAAACTAGAAGGTGCCCCCTGCTTACATGTCTCAGGAAGAGGAGGGAGGTGGGAGGTGAGCCACTAGTGTTTTAATTCTGGTTTTAGTGCAGACTTTCTCATGTAGATGAACTTATTTATTCTGCTTTCCTCTCCCTCCCTCCCCTGCTATCTTGCAGCAAATGTATGTGACAATGAGCTCCTGCATTGCCAGAATGGAGGAACATGCATCAACAACGTACGATGCCAGTGCCCTCCAGCCTACACTGGCATTTTATGTGAGAAGCTGAAGTGTGAGAGGGATCCAGGAGGCTGCAGCCAAAACTCCGGCCAGGGGACAATATCACACGGTCCCCTATTACTGCTGACTGCCCTACTAGGAGCAACTGGGCTTTGCACATGCTAGGCTCCGTATGGTTGATGGCATCATATTCGGACTGCTTCAAAAGATCACGCCACATGAAAACAAAACAATATCCAAGCGTTTGCTACGGAAATTTAAAAAAGGAAAAAGAGAGAAAAAATACCACATACAAACTACGAAGGCCTAACTGAACTAAGCCATATTAATCAGTTACGGACAGTGCTCTGAGTCAAGACTGTTCACCGCGACCCGAGATGGGTTGGCAGCTGCCTATTCTGTTAAACCAGTGCTAGCTGCCAAACTCACACAGGACAAAGGGCTTTGACAGCCCCGAAAATGGAAGCAGAATTTAAAAAAATGTTTGCTACTCCTCTCTGGTGCGCTACTGTACCTCCGCCCGGTGTGTGGACCGACCAAATAAAGGCATTCTTTGCTGTCAGTGCATTGTGGGTATAAGGAAATCTGTAAAAGCTGCCATATTGGCCTGCTTCAGTCCCTGAATCCTTTCCAACCTGTGCTTTAGTGAACGTTGCTCTGTAACCCTTGTTGGTTGAAAGATTTCTTTGTCTGATGTTAGTGATGCACATGTGTAACAGCCCCCTCAATAAAACTCAAGCCAGTCATACCCTTGTATACCTTAGCAACACTGTATCAGTAAGATGCTGTGTTCACCTACTGTACAAGAGTGGCTATAGGACAAAAAGTGTATTTATCCTTTTGTATTCAAATGAAGTTATTTTTCTTGAAATAATGTACAATGTAGATTTTTTGTATTATTGCCTATTTGTGTTACCAGACAATTTGTTAACGTACTTAATTCTAATCAGATAAGAGAAAACTTACTTTTTATTTAGTCCTTTTCTTTAACCTTTCATTTAATTGTGCAGAGATTTCTCTGTATGGGCAACGTGCTGGCATCAAAGAATATCAGTTTACATATATAACAAGTGTAATAAGATTCCACCAAAGGACATTCTAAATGTTTTCTTGTTGCTTTAACACTGGAAGATTTCAAAGAATAAAAATTCCTGCATAAACAATTCCAGGATTATGTATTGCTATTTCTTAAGACCTTTTAGAAAAGAAAAGATCATTTTACCACCTCATATGTGGAAGAAAAACAGATTCAACAGTGGAAATTACATCATAACAATCTAACCTGGCTTTATTTTTACTACTGTCAGTGTTCTTGCAAACAATTTTTAACATGAAGTGTATCATTTGCTTGAGGAAAATTTCATCAAATCCTAAGTATGGAAGAGGTACAAAAAGTTGAATAGTTCTCATCTTTGATCTCTCAAGTCATCACAGAAATTATTCCAAACTAATTCACAAGGCATTTCAGAAACTAGTCTTTAAATCACACAATTTTTGTGGATTTTGGCAGTAATGAAGTAGATATAGCCACAGCTTAAATTGTTTCTCCAAAAGCTTCATTAAAATGATATGTTTATATATGTACTAGTCTGCCTAAGAAACTGCAAAAACAGCAGCAATCAAAAAAAAAGATTTAACTTTTAATAAAGTCAAATTTAATATTTAGGAGGAGTGTCAAAATATACAGCAGCAAGTAGATAAAAAGTGCTGCTCTAGCAAATAAAGTTTGTTTTAAGTATTGCCCAGGGTGTAATAAATTCTTGTTTCTGCCTTTTATTAGGCCAATTACTGAGTGTGACAGAAATGAATAGCAAGAATAGAGAGGCAAGCCAAAACCACAGCAGTGTTTCAAAGTCCTGGAGAAAA
>VXAA01000959.1:389309-404262 GCA_013399115.1 Anseranas semipalmata | reverse complement strand
AAAGACAGAAAAAGACAGACATGGCTTTGTCATCATTTCTGCTGACTTAAACTCCTGAGTGGTAACTCTTGTGAGGCAATTAGTACAACCGCTAATCAAGATGTACAACAAAAGGTATCAGTGCTCTCCCTACCTGTCAATCTTCACGAAGGAAGCCAAGTGGAAGTAGAATGAAGACAAGCTAACCTTGCATCCCTTAACCAGGCCTCAAAGAAGAAAATAGACTGAGGAAACAGCATTAGAACACGGAGAACTTCAGTGGACATGATGCATCTATTCTGTGGACAATTTGGATTCATTCTCCATAGACTGACCAGTTTGCATTCATTAATGACCTAGTCCAGATCCACTAACTGAAAAGGAAAGGCTTAACTTAATTTCAACAAAACAGAGTCAGGTTTTAAATTATCTTGAAAAATAATCCCAGGAAAGGAAAAGGTAATCCTTAGGCATTATCTCTGTGATCCTAGTATAATCTACAACATTTGTACAGTTCCTTGCACTATTTGTTGTGCATTATTCTGTTGTAGCACTTAAATTATTCTCATTTGAATGTTTCCACAGACCCAGCAGTTCTGGTGACAAATGTCTTAATTTTAAAAGCTGGTCTGCATGGCAGGCACTATTTCTATCCAACTGAGAAAGGAACTCCCTAGATGAAGCTGTTTTCACCAACAATTTGTTTGCCAGCAGCATGTTTTCCTGTTTAATCCGTGTTAACATTTTGTTCAGAGTTATCCTAACTGGCATGTATTCTATCTGATAAACATTTCTTCTTTTCCCTCACGGAAACATTATTTATTTATGACATTATTGTTACAGACAACTAAACAGCCAAGAGGGAAACACATTTGCTTTTCTACAAATACCTGCACATGCTGTTAAACCTGCATCATTTTTCTTACAGAAACATCTAAAACTTGGTAAAAGGCTTCCTAGCATGTCTTTGGTATCCACTGAGAACAAGGAACAGACACATGCAGCAATACAAAACCAGCAAGAGTTCAGGAGAACAGGAGAAAAATAATGACATTTCAGGTTGTTAGGTTGATATATGAAACTTTCTCCCTTCTGCCCTGATTTGTCATAACTATGACTAAATGAACTAAATGGGCCCAATTTAAAATGACTCAAATCAAGAGCTCCTTTCATTCACATTCTCTGTATCTTTGCCAATGTAGGAACTAACTACTGCATTATTAGGAAACCAGTGCCAAGCAAACAAAGTGAGTTAACACCAAATAATTTGTGTTTGAGGTCACAGTGTTCCCCAGGCTGCTTCATGACTGAGGCTGAATTAAGGAGGAGGAGACAGTATAATCCAAAATCTCCAGAGTGCCTGAGAAGCAAATACCTTCAAGTAAATTCACTCTCAACAATTGGTATCACACATTGGATCTGGTGACAAAAACACATATCCCCTTACAAACGAACAGAAAGATCTACATCTTTTTCATGAATGCCATTGAAAGCTGTGACTGGTCATCAATTTGATTCACTACTCTGCACCAGATTGGGACTGGCAGTCTCCCACATCCATGAAGAGCCTACTCCATCCAGGATCTGTACTTTTATCTACATATAAAGATTTTAGTGTGCCTACCTTTAGGTTCCCCACTGTTGGTTCTTTATGATCTTTGTCTCAAAGTGCAAGCTTCTTTAGTACATCCATGCCTTCAAACTACATGAGAGAGCTCCAGACATAGCACTTATCCTCAATTATTATTAACTGACACATTCTTGAATCTTCTCACACTGGGCTCAGACACAGAAAGAACAGTTTCTGCAAAAAGGCTCAAATCAAAGGAGCAAAGAAGCAACTAGAAGAAATGGAATGCATTGACTATTAACAGCAGGACAAAGGTAACACAAAGATGGACTAAACTCTATGCATATTATTTACATAAGTATATATGCTTAGATACATTGAAATTATATAGGCTATATTATGTATATTATGTAGATATTCATACATGTTCATATTTTAATAGTATTGGCTACCTGAAGATTTTGTAGGGTTTACCAAATATTTCTTTTTTTTTTTTTTTTAACGTAGGGAAGTATTTCCATATTATGCGAACATACATAGGCAATTGTGTTTGAGCATCTACCCACCTGCTCATTTGCAAATTGCTTTCTAAGTTAAATCATCCTTATTCTCTGTACTTTTTCTCAGCTAAAGGACATTTTTCAGCCCATTAACGGATTCTTAGCACAGAAGATTTAGAGACCTTCTGGAGTCCCTCATCAACAGAATCTGTTTCATTGATACAGTCCTTTGCAATGAAAAAGCAACACATCCTGGTAATATTAAACACGAAAGTCATCAGATACTCTACTCAAAATGATAGGCACAGCTTACAGAAGGCATGATGGCAGTAAACATAACTTAAAACTGTGCAGGCCCTAAACCTGTGCATATACTCACTGTCTGTGGCAGGTTTATTACCTGATGTCTCTGTCACTGTGAGCCTGGGCTTTGACTACAGTTACCCACATTTATTGAAACAGAGAAATAAAGGGGTGCTGGTCTGTACAATCAGAGGTGCACTCCTCAGGGGCTGAGCTTATATACTGCAAAGCATCCAGCACATCACCTCTCAGCCAGGGACCACAGGAGGGGTCACCACCAGCTGGGGCAGGGGGAAGGAATACAGCACAGAGAATGATCACGCAGACAGACAGCAGAAATAATAGTTATTGGCAGGTCAAGGGGAGGAACTGGTATACTTTTCAAAAACATCAGAACATTGACTAATGTAGAAAAATTTTAGTTTAGCCCCTAATTAATTTTTTTTTTTTTGCTGCACACCACTACTTCTAGGAGGTCAGGTTGTTGATTAGCGACTCTCACCTGCCTAATGTTTCTCCGCTAAATTGGAAGATCCATGGAGCAGGTATTAAAAAAACAGCACAATTGCGGAAAACACATCTTGTTTCTAACACACACCACAACTTTCTCAGCTTCTAACAATGCTGAGCAAGTAGGAATGTGAGGTTTATAAAGCCTTCTTAAAGCCATGTGTTGGTTGCATTTTCAGTCATTATTCGCACAATTCCACTCCCACCACTCCCACTGAAGTCACTGGGGCCAACGACTCATAAGACAACAGGCCAAACTCAGAAACCTTGCATTCAGTGCACAGAACTTGGCTGTATGCAGACGTTTTACCTAATTGCATCTTAGCACAAAACAGCAAGGGCTGAGAGTTTCAAATCATTCTAAGGAAAATGAGTGTTACAATCTTTGGGCTTTAGATGGAACTGATTGCTGGGCTTCTTCAGATGCCTTTGAAAATCTAAGATTTAATCATTATACTCTTCGTGATTTTTATTTCCATATATACACATATACATGTATGTGTAAATATATATACACACACAGACACACAGTACTCTTAGCCCCGACGAATTGCTCCATATTCAGATTAGCCTGCCATCTCGTGGCTACAAGGAACATAACACGCAGTTTAACCAGACATCTGTATACCAACCTGATGCACACAAGCATGCTAATGTCTGTATTATAATTTAGGCAAATACAAAACAGCTCTTGAGCAATGCAAGGCGATTACTTCACTTAATTAGATATGGTGGGATCTCAGGGTTGTATGCTGATGAGGCAAGTTGGTATAGAATTGTAAAGGCAAACTACCATTACAAAAAATGCAGAGCTTTGGTTAACACGGCAGATGATATTTGGCTCAAAGCTATATATATTTATCTAATCTGAAATAAGAATTGTCAGGATACATGTAGTTGTTTTTCTGATATTTTCCTGTTATCTATTACTTTGATTTTTGCCACAGGGACCAAACTACTCCTGCTGCAAGACCAGAACTTCCATGCAATGGACTACAAGAGAAAAAGTCTTTCTAGACAGGAAGATGAATGACTAAAAAAAGTGTTTTTGCCTATACATGTAGGAATATCAAGGGTTGATGGGGATGGAGGAAGGGGGAGGAAATAACCCAACCAATGAAGAATAGCTGGCTTTTGCTTTCCCTGAAAAGGTGGCCTATCGATTCATTTTAAAGCAAAAATAACTTGACTCTCAAGAGAAGAAAAAGATTTCGTTTAGGAGCATTTGCTGCACTGTCTAAAGAGACTTGATGCTCACCTCCTGTGCTCCTTTTTGGCATAAAGAAGAACAACCAAGCAGTAGTGCAGGGAAAATAATTTGTGCAGTTTGATTAGTTTCCACACCAGATGTTCCCACATATATTCACATCTCCCCAACTCTCTCTCTCTAGCCAAGAGTGTGCGCAGCTGGTACTTCTATAGTCAACACCAAAGCTATTTCACAGAGCTATTAGCAGGGGGGTTGCATTATGGATTCCACCACTTCTCTGGGGGCCTGCTCCCGTTTCCAGTGAAATTAAGGCATCGTTGTGCTCATTGTCTTCAGAGAGCACCAGAAAAGGTTGCTGGAAAAAACTTCTGCTGCTCTGTTCCACACCTGCCTTTCACCTCTTCCAGCACATCATTTCCATTTCACTCTCATTCCCTCAGCTTTCTTGCTGGTGCCATAAAGCACTGCAGCTGTTCTGCTGACCAGCTCTGGGTTTTCATTCTTTGTAAAGTAGTTTCCAATGGCAAACTCTTAAAAAGAAGCACAGCAGATAAGAACTGTTGCTTGCTTGTTAATTTTAAGTTTTAATGTCCATGAATTTCAAGAAACGGCAACTACAAAGTTGCATATCATGAATGTACTAGTGACTGAATAAACCTTAAAAAACTAGTACAAGTTCTCCCAGATGAAAACAGTCACAGTTTCTGGCAAACTGCCCCAGGGCAAGCACTGGCTGGGAATCCAGCCCCAAGAAATGGTCCTATTATGAGAAATTCTGATTTCTTAATTTTATTTATTTATTTATTAAATTTCTTAATATTGACAGAAATGCTTCTATAGCCTTGGAGTTTTAGATTTGGTTGTAATTGCTCTGGATGGAAGTGAGAGGTTTACTGTAAGATGCAGAAGGAAATTATAAGGTTATGCACCTTTTCATTTCTAGGAACTCAGTATCTGCAAATTTTGCAGTCAGTTTGTCTTCACAACTGCTGCATCTTGTTGCAGAAGACACACACGTGGGGTTGTTTCATGAAGGATTTATGCTTTCTTGATGCAAATTAAAGGTGATCTGAGGCAGAAACATGCTGGTGGAAGCACTGCAGTAACAGCTTGGAAGAAATCATCCCATATACCAACAGTGTTTTCCATGAGGATTTTTTGCCAGCAGGTTCTCAGTGCATGCATCTGACAACCAGTCTTTTCTATGTGGATGATCACTTGGAAAGACAACATTAAAGAAGACTGAAAGTGTCTGGTTATCAGCTGAAAGCAACCACTCTCCAAAAGGGACATTTTAAATGTTCAGGTGCCAGGTTAGCTAGATGACCTTAGCTACCTAAAAGCATAAACAAACACAGCTTTTAGGAGACAAGAGACTGCAGGAACTGGTCAGTAAGATGTGATTCGGGAAGAATGAATGGCCAGTACCTACCCCTGAAGTCGCTGTAAAGAGACAAGATGTGGTACTGAATTATACCAATACAGTAAGATTGGGTGAATGCTGACAACAGATTGGCAAAGGACAGCATGACATGGGCAAGTATCACTGAAAGTAGGACAGCACATACGAAGGACACAAGGATAAAGAAGTCAGTCTTACTCTGAAAAGGACAGGCTAATAAGCAGAGGGTCTCTTCAGAACAAAGAGGGCAGTGAGCATCATATGGGGCTCCTAAAGCTTTGAAAGGAAGTTGTACTGGTACCTTGCACAGATAATTAGATATAAATGATCATAGTATTCATTGTTGTTTTGGACTTGAGATGTCACAATGTTTAAGCACGCTCTTGTGGTAGGTGCTAATCCAGCACAGAAGTCTTGTGTAAATCCAGGGAGAAAATGAAAAGGGCCCACAAAGTAAAGTCAAAGAATTCACTGTTTTCCTTCTCCTTGTTGAATGAGGTGAAGAAGGCAAAAGCAGCACAGAATTAAAGGCAAATTACATGGCTAACATTACTCTAATCATTCATTAGAGTAAAAATTAAAAGTAAAATTAACAAACACAGACATCTGGATCTAGTATGTGAAACCCTGCTTCCTGAACTTTGTTGGAGTTCTGCCACTGACTTAAATGTAGCCACAATTTTATCCTGAAAATGTCTTGAGTCAAACTCTGTGAGAAAATGGAAGCCTGCCAGTGTATCAAGACGTGAGGAACACTGCATACCTGTCTTAAGGAGGAGGGGGGCGGACAACCACTTTGCTATGAGAATGTTTCTATTCATAGGGAAATAGAATATATTTGCATCATACCAGCATAGTAGCCGTATTCCCCTCCCACACACACAGTTGATGCAAACTCCCACTGTTCTTGTTATGAGGAAGCACCCAGGCCTGTTTTAGCTGCATTAATGGAACCTGATTTTTAAAGCCTTAAAGATGCAGATATGACAAGGGATTATCAAATGCATCTGAACACCCTAAAATCTGTCCCTCAGGTCCACCGACATCGAAACAAGGCACAGGATGTTTTATCATGTTCCAATACATCCTTGAGAGGTGACAAGTGAAAGCAAATACAATAGAGCAAGATAGCATGGTCTAGTAAAGGATATCTTGCACAAGCAGAAACAGTGCACGAAAATACCATTTGGACCCTTCCTCCCTGTAATCAGAAAGCTTTGTCATCACAAATGATTAGACAGACTATATGGCAACCAAATGCTTCCCTCACGCCCTTCAGCAGCCTCATTTCAGTTGCAGTTATAAACACAAACATAAAAAGATTTCTTCAATGAACCCAGGAGACAGCAGATGTTAATTATAGCAAAATGGTATCAAAGCCAAACTAAAATTTGTTTTGGTTTGGTTTTGCATGATTAGTTCAGCAGCACTCCCAAATAGTGTAAACTGCAGGGTATGCAAACCCTGATCACTTGACAAAGATGTATGTAGACCTGCCCATCCTATATAACCAAATGTCGCCTACATAGTTATTAGCAATTGCCCTTAAGCTAATGCATCATATGTCTTTTTGACAAGAGGAATGGCTGGGTTCTGACAAAGAATAATTGTCATTTCAATGGAAAAGGTTAAAATGTAACCAAAATCAAACATGAAATTATTACTGAAAAATGTAGGGGAGCAGACAGAACTGTATACCTTTGCTGGAATTATCAGCAGCTTAATTTAGGCAAATACAGACTGATCTTAATTTAGCTCTAATAAGCATTCACTGCAGTACAAGCTAAAAAAGTAAATGAAAACGGTAGTTATAGCACTCTGAGATTAGGGTGCCCTCAGCGCCCAAGGAGCTTCAGCACTAACCAAAGAAGAGGAGTGCTCCTGGGGAGTTCCAATTTCCACCAAACCTAAGGTTTAATGACCTAATTCCTCAGTTTTACCCTAATTTTAAACTGTCAAGCTATTGAAAACATTGAAACTATACAGTGAACCTAAATGAGGAATAAGGCCACATCCTCCAGCATCAGCTGCTGTGCTGCTCCAACACACCCTTTCTGGGAAGTAATGAAGAGGGCTGAACAGTAAGTACTGCAAATCTCTCCTTCCAGACCAGAGACTTCTGCAGTATGCTATTGTCACACTTTCAGCAATATAAATTAAGCTCACTAAATATTCCAATCAATTACTTTTTGATTTACTGCGTTCCATGGCATTTTCCTCTTTCATTTATTGGTGCACTTGACTTGTATTTCCTAAGGGGACATTGTGTGCTAGAATTATACAGCAAAGAACATGTCATTCTTTTAAAATGTCTTCTTTCCTTCCAGTGCAAGTTTAGGCTGTACCCTGTAGGGTGCCCCTGAACTAATCTCTTTTCTCCCCAGTCCAAGCAGAGATCTCTCCCTCTCTGGCTAGCAGCTTTTCCTACCACAGCAATGATTAGAATATAGATCAAAAGCTTCCCCCTGCATTCTGTCTCTATAGGACTGCATTAACAAGCCAACAGACTTAAACATCTTCCAGCATACATTTATAACATAGTAGTGTTTGATTTCCTACATTCAAATGTACTGGTTGTAGTCCTTGTCTCCCACCAATGAATAATGGATACAAATCATGAGTGGGCTTTACCCATGTATCTGTGCTACCAGGCAATCCAGACTTTGGGATTGTTCTTTTTATGCTGGCCACTAATCATTGCCAAACATGTGGGGAACCAAGTCAGAAGATCCTTGCACTAGCCATGGGGCAAAGGGATGACGGAAATATTATGAAGCAGCTCTTCACAGCTCACTGACTTACGCACTTACTGATCAACTTGAACTTGTTCTGCAGTAGGTGGAATCTTAGTTATTTTCCTTAAAGTGAATTTAAAATATCACTTTGCATACTACCAAGCCTCCAAAATATTCTGACATTCAGGTCTACTGCTTTGTCATTGTTATTCTCTCACACACACACAACCTTCGCCCTACCCCTCAACAAACATTACTCTTTGCTTCAGCAAAGAATTCTCAAACTCTTTTAATCCATTTCCAAAATTATTTTGAAGAGGGAGGCCTTAAAAAAGAAAGAAAAAAAAAAAGAAAAAGCCTCTGAGATAGTAATCTCTTTCCTACAAGTACATCGTTTTCCCAGTATAAACATTGCAGAAAATATCCTTAAGTCTGATGTTACTTGTTTGTAAAGTATCAAAAACTAATAAGGAAATCATGCCTACACAGTATTGACAATTCACAAGGCCACGGAAAGAGACAGGGTGGGGATTCTTTGAAATTTTAATTAACCCCGGGAGAATCAATAAAATCATTTGTTTAGTTCTAGCACCTGTTTTTAGGCAATATCATCTTCATGCTACTGCTTGTTTAGTTATATTAGAAATTACACGATCTGTTCAGCTGCAAAAAGATTGATTTGTATGTAAAACCAGGCACAAAATAGTGGCTGTTTACAGGGATTCAGAGTTGCTGTAAACAGTGTCTGTAAACAGTCACCCAACTCCAGTGCAACATATCAGCATGCCTCAAAGCAAGCAAGCTCAACAAATCAACAGTTCACATCACATACAGGAGCCACTAAGCCACCTTCTTTGTCAGGTAAGAAACTTTCCAAGTCTGAGGATATAAATAACACAAAAGAACTCATGCTTTTCAACAGCTCTTAAGAGGAAGATTAGGGAAGAAGAAAATGTGACAAACATGACTATCTACCATTCAGGCAGCTTTCCACTATATTTCCCTCTCTATATATCTGCTTAATATATATACACAGAATTTAAAAAATACGAAAGCTTACCTAGCTAGTAATGACTAACTACTAACCAGTGAGCACTTGCTGGTCCAAAGCATTCCAGTGAGCAGCACTCCCTGGTCAAAAGGGTTTTGCCACAGAAAAATAATCTGCCCTTGAACATTCTACCCACACTAGATGAAGGAAAGTAGATTAAAGTAGAATCTTTGTATCAGCCCTGAATAGTCTACAATTTTGTTTTTTAATCTTTGGGATTTAAACGGTCTCCTTATTGACTATTTCTGCAAGACCCATAAATTACAAGTTCTCCACAATATTTATTGTCTTTAAAAATTAACATCATCAAGTCCATCTTGGGACCTGTACTGTTTAATATCTTGATCAATGACAGACAGTGGGATTGAATGCACCCTCAGCTGGTTTGCAGATGACACCAAGCTGAGCGGTGCAGTTGATACAACAGAAGGAAGGGATGCTATCCAAAGAGGCCTGGACAAGCTTGCAAAGTAGACCCATGTGAACCTAATGAGGTTCAACAAGGCCAAGTACAAGGTGCTGCACCTGGGTCAAGGCAATCAGACATGAGTACTGGAGAAGACTGAGAGAAGAACACATTGAGAGCAGCCCTGCAGAGAAGAACTTGGGGGTTGTGGTGGATGAAAAGTTCAACATGAGCCAGCAGCATGCACTTGCAGCCCAGAAGGCCAACTGCATCCTAGGCTGCATCAACAGAGGCATTGAGGGAGGTGATTGTCCCCCTCTACTCTGCCCTTGTGAGGCCCCACCTGGAGTTCTGCATCCAGGTCTGGGGCCCCCAGGACAAGAAAGATGTGGACCTGTTAGAGCAGGTGCAGAGGAGGGCCACAAAGATGATCAGAGGGCCGGAGCACCTCTCCTGTGAAGCAAGGCTGAGAGAGCTGTGGGTGTTCAGCCTGAAGAAGAGAAAGCTCTGGGGAGACCTCATTGCAGCCTTTCAGTACTTAAAGGGGGCCTTATAAAAAAAGATGGAGAGCAACATTTTACTCAGGCAGATCATTATAAGACAAGGGGGAATGGTTTTAAATTAAAAGAGTGGAGATTTAGATGAGATGTTAGGAGGAAATTCTTCACTCACAGGGTGGTGAGGCACTGGAACAGGTTGCCCAGAGAAGCTGTGGATGTCCCATCCCTGGAGGTGTTCAAGACCAGGTTGGATAAGGCCCTGGGCAACCTGACCTACGGGGTGGCATCCCCAGCCATGGCAGGGGGTTGGAACTAGGTGATCTTTAATGTTCCTTCCAACCCAAGCCATTCTATGATTCTATGAAGTCTTAGACTACAGTAAATGCAGAATCATAATGATTTCCCGCTTCTATTCAAGTCAGCAAATTGACTGAGCACCTGTAGATTTCAATTGTCAAGCTTCATACTTTTGTTCACCTGGTTAGTGCGTAACATTTCTATGAACAGACAACTCTTTAGTACTGGTCACTGCATGTTTTTTCATCCTACTACGTCTGGACAAAGCTCCTGGCTTTGTCACGTGTAAGACAGTTCTTGACTATCTTTTATTATTTCAAAAGCAGATAGGATTACTTTTTAAAAAAAATCATAATACTAACATGTTTAGTAAGCATGAGATTAGTTTCTCAGTCTTAAGAAGTGAGACAGAGCAGTCCATTTTCAACTAACAGGTATTTGCTGCCCTGTGCCTAATTCGTAACTGAAGCCAGCAAATATGAAAATACTTGGGTTTTCTCTGCATTTACTGTTAGAATCACAAACCCCAAGCAAGTCAAACTAAGCAGGGAGAAAGCTGGCAATTAATGCCTCTCAAACTGTTTTCAGCAGATTTTTCATCTTAGACAGTTTTCTCAAAAATATCGGGCATCCAAATTCAAAAAAGCTGTTCTCAAAGAATTTCCTTTAATGCAACAAAGAGCTGGGTAAAAGTAATAGATCTTGATTTTTGTTCTACTTTATTTCTGATGCTCTGGGATTACTATAGCTTTTAAGCCCAAGCATAGGAGTCCTTAGCTCCCAGAGAAGTAATTGAAGTTGAGGCCTTTGTGCAACTTTTGGTTTATGTCTTTAACCTCAACATTCATACATGTGACGCTAACATGTTCCTCCCTATGCATTGAAGATCAGTTTGCCTGAGATGCAGCTAGAATGTAACTTTCTGGACAGTTATTTTACGTGATTGCCAGAGAACTAGAGAACTATGACTTACTCTAAGATATGTCTTCAGGCACCATCACTGCTAAAACTCATGCAGCTGAATAATGCCCAAGAGCACACATCCTGACTGATCCATATGGCTTCAGTTTGCACTTGTCTGTGTCCTTTTGACAATGAAAGGTCCACAGTAAAACCTTTTCAGTTCTGGTCAAGCTTGAGCTGTTTCTGAGGATGTTGGCTATATTCTACATTGCCTATGGTCTGTGCTTAAGACATTTTTTCATCATAGAAGGTTAAAGAAAATATAATGTGATTCTAGCATTATGTGCTACAAAGTGTAATAGTGAATTCTGATCTTGAAAGTAACCTGATAAAATTTAAAGGGTATCTCAGTTTGGGGTTCTCCCCCTCCTCATAATAAGCTATTGTAATCAGAGGCATAATAGCTTACCTAAGCAGAAGAACTGTACAAAGGATTTTGAAATAATACAAAATGTCTGGAAAGTTCCATTACTCAATAGAATATTGTTAAAATGAGTGTTCAGTTCCCTCTTAAAGCAAACTTCCTCCAAATCTCGCAAGAAACCAAACCCAGATTGCCCTATAAGCTCCTTTGTAAGAAAATGCTTCTATTGAGTAAGCAACACGGTGATCCTATTTTGAGTCCCATTCTTAACAAAGCATTCAACATAGAACATTTCCAAAGAAATAAATAAAAACACTATCCACAAGAAATGCTCACTTTCAAAAAAAAAAAAAAAAAAGAGGGAATTTTGATTGTACCTAAGTGCATGTTTTGCCACTGAATTTGATGCTACCTGTATTCATAGAATCCTAGAATCATTTAGGTTGGAAAAGACCTCCAAGATCATCCAGTCCAACCACTAACCTAGCACTGCCAAGTCTACCGCTAAACCATGTCCCTGAGCACCACATCTATACATCTTTTAAATACCTCCAGGGATGGTGACTCAACCACTTCCCTGGGCGGCCTGTTCCAATTCTTCACAACCCTTTCAGTGAAGAAAGTTTTCCTAATATCCAACCTATACCTCCCCTGGCACAACTTAAGCCCATTTCCTCTTGTCCTGTTGTTTGTTGCTTGGGAGAATAGACCAATCCCCACCTCCCTACAACCTCCTTTGAGGTAGTTGTAAAGAGTGATAAGGTCGCCCTGTTTTATTTTAGATATATACACACACACACACCATGCTGTGTTACTATGCTGGAAAGTGTTCCTAGCTGTTTTAATATGTATACTTCAACAAGTTGAAGTTAACACTCTACTAAGCATTTTTCACACTGGCTGTATAAAAAACAGTTAAATGCTTCTCGCACTGGTGAGTATAATAAGAAACCACTGCCCAAGGCAAGGTATTCTTTGTGAAAACTTAATACAGGCTGGCAAAAGGCCTCTCTCTGGATATTACTTCCTGAAACAGGGATGAGGGGTTGACTGGAGTCTTGTGTTCATGTGTTTAGAGGAGAAGGAGAGACAGAAAGGAAGCAAAAAAAGCATAACAAACAGGAAAGCAATGCAGGCAGAGGAAAGCCACAAATGAGAATTACNNNAGGGGGGGGTGAACCAAGTATTCACCAGAAACCTCAATTTCTGGAAATAAAACTGATTCTTAGTCTGGAAAACGGAAAACTCTGTATACCCTTTCTAAGTTTACTGGTTGCACCAAGGAAATACACTTTTTCCCCTCGATTTCTTCTCCTAAAAGAAGCAAGGTTCCAAATGGTGGCTAATTACATGGAACACAAAGAAAAGAACATTCCATATGCACATCTGAATGCATACTATGCAAGGCAATCTTATCGTACAGATAAAGCTGTAATCAGCCCCTAGATAATTTTTAATAAATTATAAAAAATATATTAAGTTAAAACATCAGTAGACCAAATCTTGACATTTTGCCAACTCTCTGAAGGCAGGATAGAGCTATACAAGGACTCATTGGTGCCTGCTCCAAAATAAGCAGGCACAATGACAAGAGGTTTCAGCCACTACATGGTTCACTACACATCAGCCATTGTGTATGCTCCAAACACCAGTCAAGGGAACACGTTGTGGATTTTGTGAGTGGAGACAGGCCAAGCTCCAATGACACAGGGAAGTACGAACAATCACATCTAATGCCAGCTACTCTACATGCACCGTCACTTTTGTCTCGGGTTAATCATTGTTACCTCATGCAGCCACACATCACATGGTCTGTTAATTATTATTTAATGATACTTTACTAATTTTTTTTCCTTGATTCTATTAGTAATTAGAACTGTACACCCAGTGACATTCAAATAAAGCTTCTTGCTCTTCACTGTGCATTCCTGATGAAGAGCCAGCAAAAGAAAATGCCTAGTTTTATTAGTCTTACTGACTAGATGCATTTTATTTGGACTATAGTTCTTCTCTGTGCTTGTTGATTTATTTCATTGATAACTACAAAATACTTTTGACAATCCAAAAATTGAGACTCAATTCAGCTGTGTTTAGGAGATAAACCATTGTACCTGTGTATACACATCTAAGACGCAGAGAAAAGATGCTGTGCCTAAAGCTAACACTGTTACTTGTTATTAATCTACAAAGTCAAAAAACGGAAAAAGATGTGTTCAGGCACCAGGTAGAATTAATCTTAGCACTAGTATTCAATCACTTGACATTTTAAAAGATGCCAATCATGCTGATAGTTGGTTTACCACTCTTTTATGGACAAGTTTTAATATTACAGTACTTCTACAAATTCAGAACAAGAACAAAACCACCTTTTTGTTTTACAAAAATGCATTTTCTGGTGATTTAGAGGAGGATGCTTGAAACAAAGTTACCTTCTTCTCAAATCTCTTATTTTCTATCTGTTTGGAATTGAGTAGAATGACATGGTACCTGAGAAGCCTTCCTGGTTAACCTTCCCTAAAATTAATGCGTATCTAAGAAAAATGTTTTGATTTTGACAACACTGCATGTGTTGCAGCAACAGTACATTCTATCAAAAATAAACTTATTTTTGTAATAACTATAATAAACTAATAATAATAAACTAATAATAATGTTAAGCTCTGCCTTCCTACTGTTAATCAACACTTAAGACTTCTTTTTACACCAGTTTTATGCTACTGCTTGAGCTAGATATGATCCAATTGCATCTCTTGAAGAAACTGTTTTCATTTGTGAAGATTCAAACTCTTTGCATATTTAGCAACTTGCTAGCTCTGTGTTGGATGTTCAGCTTATTACCTTTCATATATCTTTTCCTCTCTACGCTGGCATAACATTTCTGCAGGTTTTTTGGCAAACACCAACAGTTGATTGAAGCACTGTACAGCTGAAAGGCAATTACAGAAATGTAGTACAGCAAGAGCTCCAGGAAAACATGTGGTATGTATCTTGGGCATCTTTAACTACATATAAACTACCCCTAACATACTGCTTAGCTAACCATACTTTAAAAACCTCTAACAATCAAGATTGCACAATTTCCCCAGAAAATTTCACATCTAGATTGCTTAATATTCAAAAACTTCCCTAAAGACTAAATCTCCTTGCTGGAGTTCAAGCTTTT
>VXAA01000959.1:368951-389294 GCA_013399115.1 Anseranas semipalmata | reverse complement strand
TTTTTTTTTTTCCCCCCTCTGGTACTATTTACACTGACTGTGTTCAGTCTTTCTAAGGTACACAAAGCCTTTCACTTATTTGAACAGTACTACCACCACCCCCCTTAGCCTGCTCTTCTGTAACTCCATTCAAACAGCTCATTTTTTCACCCCTCCTTGTTAGCCTCTTCAGGAATATTTTCTACAAGCCTCATCTTATACAAAGTTCAGTGCCCAAAACTGGACAGAGTACTCCAGCAGAAGCCTTCCCAGGAATTAACATTTTATAGATGATATTCCCATTATTATACACCAAGACAGTATTTACCTTCTTCACAGTACAATCCTGTTAAGTTTTGCTCTGTCCATGATTCATTTTTCCTTTTCTCCCTCAATCCTTTAATGCAGTATTGATGCTTAGCCAGGAGTTCCCCAGTCTGAACTGGTGTAGACAATTCTGTCCACCTGTAAATATAACTTCATAGATGTTCTTAATTTAATTGCATCTTTTTTCTAAATTACTAATTTATCAGTATCTGTGTGAGCTAGAACCCCATCCTCCAGCCCATTCACAACTTAAGCTTGCATGACATCACCTGCAAATATTTTTAATTTATTTTCTAGATGAGAAAAAGTAGTGTTTGTGGTGAATGTTTGTTGGGGGAAGGTCACCTTTCAAATGGACATCCCTGAGCACAAGATAAATCCTAACTCCCTAAAAATGGACTGAGACCCTCAGAGACTCAAGAATGTGCAAGCAGGGAACCATTACCATTGGAAGCTGTTTGTTTTTCCTAAAGAGGTACAACTCTGGGGTAGGAGGCAAAAGAAAGAATGTGATTGGAAATATTTTCCATAGAAATCCTTTGTGTACTTGTATGTGTGTTTACTGGCATGCCCCTGAAAATACAATATAAAAAGGCTTTTGTGCAGCTTGTCTTTTTAAGTACTGTATAAATCTGAGGAATTGTAATCAGATTGCAGTGACAGGAAGACTAAGCCTGCATTCCCATGTTCAAGACAGTGTAGAAAAGAAAGGGAACCTTTCCCTAAACTGTGAATGAAAGTTGCAAAGACTTATCTAGATTTTGTTTAGATTGCTGGAGCTTGATTTTTCACAACTCACTATCTGGAAAAGGTCACAACAATATACTGATTCAGAGAGTAACAAGCATGTTAATCTTACACAGTTCCTGTCTCTACCTGATCCATCTGGATATACTTACTCTGCTGTACAATTGTAAAAACAATAAATCACTCTTTTTAAAATAAGAATAAACCTGCTATTGCATCCTCTAGTTGGAATCGTTCTTGGGAATATTAACAGCTGATGTATAGGTAATGAATGCCCCCCCACACACACCTTCTACAATAAAAAATAACTATTACAAAAAAAAAATCAGGCATGATTGCTTTTCTGATCCACCTGTATTTTTCTTCTCTCCACATTAATACTCCCAATGACAAACAATATACTTACAGGATTGGGCACATTAACTTGTACCACACCTCAGTTGAATTTTATAAGTCTTTCTGATTTAAAAAAAAAAAAAGAAAGAAAAAAAGAAAAAAGAGAATAAGTGAAAAAAAAAACTCCCTTTCAGAGTACAGTATATTCAAGTGTTCTTTCAGCCATACCACTCAAATTAGATGACACCAGAGTCACACCCAGAACATTACAGAACACAGTTCCACGGAGGTTAATTTTTCATCCATCACGAACACAAGGCAGTTCGAGTTTAATGAAGCTATATTCAGATACACCAAATCAAGAGTATAAAACTGGCCTACAGATTCCTATGGGGTAGACATTCCCCTCTCTTGCACTAAAACAAAAGGTTTTCTATACCTTCCTTACAGCCATTCGAAGTCTATCTTAAGCAGTAGGGAAGCAAAGGAACGGGAAGGAGAGAAAGCTCCCAACCCTATGTTCACACTGTATTCAACTAAATGGCTTTCTATGACACCTACTTTAAATAACACTTGACAGGAAGGGCAAGGGGAAATCAACTCAAGATTCAAAAAGAGAAATATCTAGGAGAACAAGTAGGAAAGCTGTTTGTACACCACCTAGCAACTTAGTGGGGTGGAGGCCTGCAACATAATACTTTACAAACAGATGACAAGCTACCAGGATACTGATTGTAAAACTACTATGGAAAAGGTTCCTTCAATTATACACATTTCCATTAGCCTTATGCATGAGTAAGAATTAGAATCCTAGGAACAATATTGCATCTCCTTGAGGAAGCCTTTTAATTGCTTTGGGAAAAAATAAAACTAATTGAAGACAAATTTACAGAATTCTCTAGTAGGACTGGGACCAAGTCCAAGTGTGCTTGATCCCTCTACCGCATTAGCAAAGTTCTCCAATACAAAAGCATTGAAGAATTTCTTTCCAATCCAATTCTATCATTAAACATTTAATATTTTGAGCAATTGTTTATAAGAATTTAGTAGCAGGCTGTTTCTAACACACATGGTATAGTATCAACTTTTTACTTCTTCTTCTCTGATATTCTCTATTTCTGTTCTTCCTAAAGCCACACATTTAACCCTAATAATATTTAAAAAAAAAAAAACAGTTCTGAAAGAAACAAAACAGCCTCATGCCCCTTGGCCAACAGCCACCTCCAAACCTATTATTTGTTGTAACTATATGCATACTTAAGGTCAGATTGCAACATTCTAAAATGAACTTGCATATTTTCTGAAAAGCACATTACCAAGTAAAAAATTGTAACAGAAAAAGTCACCAATAGCTCAAATGTTACAGGTGACTTATTAAATAAAATCTAACTTCACAGTCATGTAAAGCAGTAGAGATCCTTATAATGAATGGACAGAATAAACTACTGCAGATCAGGAATTATAAAACTAAATTAGAAACTCAAATCTCATTTGCTATGAAAACAAACGACTCTTTGTTCTTGAAAAGGAAGTTGCTAAGCTAATGCATTGAATCATCCTTCTGCAGTCAATTTCTGATGCTTAATCCTTTATATACTTCTATCTAATTATATATGCATCATACACTTCAGCACTTTGTGAAAAAGTACATATCATTAACATCTCATCCCACAGCTTTATGAAGACAAAATTACTCAAAATTACCCTTCCCCCATCTAGGTAAAAGCTAAAATTCCATTACTTATTTCAAGAAAGGCTAGGAAATTTAGTAAGTTCTTTCTGTGAAATACATAGATTCAAAGATTCAACATTGTGTATCAGTGATGACCCTTGCTGAATTTGATGAAAACAGATACTATTGTGGCTTGCTAAGGTACTGTGGATTCCATGTACACACAGCATCTCCAGTTTTACACATTATTTTATTTTTATACCTGCTATACTAGGGCTGGCTGAGACAGAGCTGACACTTCATAGCAACTCCTAGGGTACTGAGTTTAGATCTGTGAAATAAACAGTGTTGATAAAATATCTATTGCTCAAGTGTTTGCACAGCATCAAGGCCTTCTCCGTTTCTCAGTCTGTCCCCAGTGAATAGATCAGGGGTGCACAAGAGTTTGGGAGGGGGACACAACCAGGCAGATGACCAGAACTAACCGATGAGATATTCCATACTATATAAACTCATGCTCAGCAATAAAATGGAGAGGAGAAAGGTTTAGGGAGGTTAGCTACCTTTTGCTTGGGAACTGGCTGGACATCAATTTAGTGGTGTGAGGTGGTGAGTGATTGCCTTTGCATCACTTGTTTTCTTTCCTTCTTCTATCACTTCTCCTTTGCTCAAACTATTTTTGTCTCAACACAAGTTTTCTCACTTTCCCCCTGTCCTACTGTGGGGAAAGTGAGCTGTGTAGTGCTTAGCTGCCTACTGGGGTTAACCCACAACACCTGCCTTGCAGCACAACTGGTATAACCTGGCTGACGAAATTTTACATTTCATGATGATCACTACACTACCAGGTTGCAGATGAAAGTAGGGCCATTTAATCCTGTATTACAGATCAGTTTGCAGTGTTTCCTCTTTTGCTCAAATGGAAGAAGCAGTGCTCTATGAAGAGAAGAATTTGAATTCCAGATAAAGCAGTAATGTGAGGCTCTCAGAAGCCCAGTTTGTAGCAGAGCCAGGAGTTGGACTTGATGATCCTTGTAGGTCCCTTCCAACTCAGGTTATTCTATGATTCCACTGTAGTGTCAATACAGTTAGTGAATCTGCACGACAGCATTAGTGAATAAATTATAACTGTAGTTGCAGCTTCTTCCTAAAGTGTTGGAAATATTGAATGTGAATTAGAAACAAAAGTTTTTGTATTGAACATCAAAGTCAGCAGAAGAAAACTTGGGTGCACAGCTGGATATTTTATATAAATAAGCCCCTCTTTTTCTAGACAGCATCTCTCTTACTTCTATGAGCTATTAAAACCTTTAGAATCAACCTTATCTTCTCCTTCCCAGAGCATCTAGAGTTTGCCTGTGAGGCAGGGGAGAAAGGTATTCTGGTAGGCATTGTTCAAGTCTTTTTTTCTGTATTTTTTCTTCTGTTGTTGTTTTTTTTCAAGCTGAGATTTTCAAATAAGTTTCCAAGCCTTACAACTGAAAAAATTATTCAGAAACCCAGTCACAGGTGGTTCTTATGCCCTAATTACAGTGCTCAGTGCTTTCTCAATTTCTCACCCTTCAGAGGATACACATCTCTTCTCACATAAAAGGGGAAGGAGAACATCTGTGACTGAGTGTGATACCGTTAACAACATAATTTAATTGAGAAACATTTTTGCATCTCACATTAGGTGTGTCTCTTCGTTATGTGGTATGTTCACGGCTGACAGGAAAATTATGCCTTACATCTGTACAGACGTGTAAATGCCTCATTAAGTTTAATAATTATCTGTTAAAAGGGTAGTTCCACAAGAAAAACTTTGCTACTGAAAAATAGAAGCGACACAATGAAACAACATTGTAATTGTATCATCGCTGACCTTGCTGAATTAATTTACCTGTCCAGAAATATTTTTATAAACATATTAATAATGAATTTTACATTGTAAAAAATGTATGAATGGGTTACACCATGAAAAGATTATCAAGTAGCCCATGAAATTAGATAGACTGTATTTTCAGATTTGCACTCAATTCAACCTGAATTTGTATGTTAATTTACATATGATAGAGAAAGCAGAAGGTGGATGAGGAAGGACATTCCTATGAAACATGACACATAAAAGGAAACTTTTTACAACCATTTTTCTCCCCCAATCAAAAACTACAAATATTATCTTCAACAGATAAAAATCAATAGTATATGACTGATTCCACAATGTTCTCTATAGCTAAAACACAAACAAAAACCACCAATACCCTGGATGTGTCAGAAGACAAATTATTCCAACTAAAAAAAAGCTATCAAAAACCTCAGTCTTATAGCTAAAAAATGATTATACAGATCTTGGAAACCAAAACAGAACATTATCAACTTTCACTCACAATGAGAAGTCAGTTAGACAAACAAAGCACAACCTTCATACTTGCCAACTACACATTTTGACACAACATTAAACAAAAGAATTAAACAGTTTATTATATTTAACATATTTACAAAATATTACAAAGTACTGTAACTCCATCATCGCATGACAACAAAACCTCCATACAAGCAAAAGCAGCACATGAAAAAGACACTCCAGAATATTTAGGAAGTCTTTGGTACTCAAAATATAGTTTAAGATGCAGCATCAACTCAATTAATACAGGGCCTT
This sequence comes from Anseranas semipalmata, assembly GCA_013399115.1. Classification (NCBI taxonomy): domain Eukaryota; kingdom Metazoa; phylum Chordata; class Aves; order Anseriformes; family Anseranatidae; genus Anseranas; species Anseranas semipalmata. The sequence goes on along the minus strand of VXAA01000959.1, from coordinate 383,592 downwards.
AAACACAGACAATAACATGTAGATTTATGCCACAAAAGTTTAGCTATGGCTTTCATTCTTCTCAAAGGCCGATTACTGGATTAAGGAATTGCTTAAAAGCTTTACAGCAACTTTAGGATGGAGAGACTACTCAAAATCATTCTAAAACCAAGCTGTCAAAAATGACTGATGCATTTCTTAACTCATTGAATTAAACTGCCTCTTCTCAGGACTATGACAGCAAAGCACTAAACACTTCACAGGCCTAGAGCCTACTCCTCTACCCCTTGAGCAGGCAAGACTGTGAAAGAGTCAGTTTTGTCTACTTAAGGAACACAGGATCAGGCTCACAATAGACAATAAAACTGCATGGTAAAACATGATCAAAGAGTATACCCTAGTCTACACTGCTGTACAGATCATTTACAAAATGTTTTGTGCATAATGTACATATTTACAAATGCTCTGAATTGTCCCATCAAGTAATATAATTAACATAATCACAGTTTACATAATTTTGAGGTAAAGTTAAGAGCATCAGCAGAGTTTCATCAGCTAGACTGATTCTCACAAGTGAAGGATTTCTAATTAGGAGATCCTCACTTTCACCTGGTCACACAGCAGTGTATGCTAGGTGTAGCAGATGGATAAGATGGTTGCAGAGAGGAGGGGGGTTACTGTCATCCTCTGTGCTGTGCTTGGTTCCTCATGATGGCCAGAAGGAAACCAGAAAGAAGCAAAGAACACTGGGGGCTGCCAAAGAATCTGAAATAGGTACTACCATATTCTGTTCTGTGGATCTACAGTGGACATTATGCTGCTTGTAGAGTGACAAAAATTGCAGTGTTAAATTGTGCAGTGTCTATGCACATTCATTGCAAGATACCTGTGTGAAAAGAGGACAAGGAAAAACAAAGAGGATGTGGAATAGAATGAATTAACTTTCTTGATTAGACAACGTAACCTTGGAAGAAAAATGCATTTAAGACCTTTACTTCCTCAGAAGTTTTCAAACGGGGTTAAAAAATATCTAAGTATTAGAAACCACACATCTGAAGGCATCACCCACATTTCTTTTAGTTTACAGCACTTCTGACACTACAAATACTGCAAAATAACTGTCTCACCCACAGGGTAGACACCACTTTGAGGCCTGATATTTCAAACTAACTGATCTGGATGTATTGTTCCTTCGGGATATTCACAGTACTGCAACAAGACCATTCACTGCATTGCCATTAACATCCTAGGGAACAAGAGAGCAACAGGCACACAGAACTCTGCAAGTTCCCCCTGCATTACTTTGGAAGAGCAGAAAAAGTGATATGATAGAAACTCCTAACTAGGAATAGAAGCTCCTGTCTAACCATGAAAAAACAGCTTGAAGTTGGAAGCATCAAAAAGTTCATCTGAATCAACCAGAGGTTAAGATAAATAATTTTGTTCTTGAGAAATAAAATCATCTTGCATCAGTATATCTTCCTACAGAATAGCATTACAATATTTAATGCTAATGCTCAAAATTTTAAAATTAATCTTGTCATAACTACCCTCCGTTGCACTTTTACGGTCAGCTGCTTTTGTGAATTTTTTTTTCATTTAAAAGCTAGAATGACAAAGAAAGATTCCAGAATTCCAACTTCGTGGATGATTTTTCAAGCAATACCATGTCAATACACCTTTTTAAAATAAAATGCTCTTTAAACAAATTGTTAGAGCATTTAGTCAGGACCTCAAAGTCAGTTAATAAAGTATATATGCATGAATGCTACTCATGTTTGCTACAGTTGTTTCCCTCGGACTTTTTTTTTTTTTTTTTTTTTTTTGAGTGTAAAACTGTTTAGAAGATGATAAGTAAGGTAGTTTGATGTTTCGAGACAAATCTATTGACTACACTTTATGCCTACTGGAATGACTGAACTCTGTTTTCTGCATGCAGTGATAAGGAATAATAAGCCTTCATCTCCTTGTACCATCACAGATGTTAGCTAGGAAAAAAACAGACTTACTAAACATTCAGCCATAGCTAGTATTCATGGCGTACTACAGAGTGAAATGAAAAGAAGAATAAAGAAATTTGTTTTCCAGGGGTCTTCTGGGAAGGTGAGGGTTGGACTTTGTACTGATCCCCAGTGATGGCAAAGTGGCAGGTTGTTTCTTGCACAGCTTTGGGCAAGGTAATAATCTGTCAGCACAAACTTCTTTATAAATCCCAACATTAAGACTGGAAGGTTCAGACAGACAAAAATGCTGCTGCTTAAATACTTAACAAGACCAATAACACTTTGAAGTTATTAAATTTTACAATCCCTGAAATTGCTGGTCAGCAGAAGAAAGTTTTTAATTCATTCGTCCTCTTCAACATAAGTAGATGGAAACCAGCCCACCTAAAAAGAAAAAAGCAGAACAAAATAATAATTTTTAAATGGCCAAACTAGATAAAAGGATGGATCTGTAAAATATAATACTATTAATTATAATACTATAATACTATTACACAGGTAAACATGACTGACGTGCCACAGTTAAATTAATTACTCTAAAAAAAAATAAAAAATAACTTAGAGATATGATAATTTTGAGACTAAATCCCTCCCCCCTAAAAAAAAATTGCCCAAATTGGAAGTCTATGCATTTAGAAAAAAAGGCTAGAAAAGCCAAGAGCGGGGCTAGTTTTTACTACAGGCAGGATGTTGCCATCTTTTGAATGGGCAGTTACATATTTCACAGGCTTCAGCCAGGTCCAGAGAATCACCTTACGAAGGAAATAGAGACTGATTCCATTGCATTACATGTAGTTAAGTCTCATTGCTGATGACAGGACTTTTAGATGAGACAGAACTGGAAGGTAGAGACCAGTGCTTTTTACTTCATAACTCAAAGTTATCTCCATTCTGAAATTAATGATGTGTCAAATAAGGATTATATTAGACATACAGGAAAGCAATGTCATATTTATTATTGTCTTATCTATTCACTTTAGTGTTTCATTCACACTTTATACCTGAGTCAATTTAACACTGATGAAAGACCTCAAAACTAAACCTAGAACATGACTGGAAGTAATTGCATAAACATTTTTTGAGACTACATTGCCGAAGTATCTATAGCAGTGATCTTATGATCTCAAGTCTGGCCTGTGAAAGCTATCAGAAAGAATGCTAGTTTATAGCAGGGGGTCCTTCAGGAATCGGATAGCTACACTGGAATGAGATGCTCCATTTTCTTCGATATGTTAAGGACCTAGGAAGACATTTCTTCTGCTTCCTTATTTCTTCTTGCCTGACTGTTTCACTTTAAGATCACAACCAGTTCCATGTACATCAAAAATTTTCCAAGTTGCATAAAGCACTAAATCTGCTCCATCATCTTCTTCCACTGGATTTGCAACTTTTGTTTCCAGTTTCCATCCAATTCACTTTCCTCCAGCCCACTCATAAAACAGGAGAGAAAAAAAAAAAGATTCCTTGACCCTGCATCTCAGCTCTTTAGATACAGAAACAGCAGCCCCAAATTCTCCTGACTAGCGTGCATTAAGGAGCAATACAGTAAGATTGAAACAATATAGTCTTTGTAGGTCAGAACTGAAACCTTATTTCCATGCATTCAAAGCCATGCAACTCTCTGAGTGCAGTGTGAAGCAACTTCGTAAAAATCACTGCTAAATGAACCACATTTTTTAGAGATCAAAAACAGAATCCTCATGAAAAGAACATGGCTGATTCCACAGCACTATAGTCTGGCAGAGGGTAGAAAGCATTCTGTGTTAAACTGCTAACCAGACTTCCAGCACCAGGAACTCAACCAGATCCTGAGGTTCTGACCCCCCACATCCATGTGCGCAACACAGTTCAAGAAAGTTCAGCAGTCGCTCTACTATTAATCCTGGTTATTTTCAAACCATATAATCTTGTCCAAATATTCAGCCTGGCAGGTCACATTAAACAACCAATTAATGTAGATGCTGGGAAAGCTGCCTGGCCACTATGAAACAGATGAGAACATGTTGCATCTTGTGAACTTAATAATACAAAGAAGGCTTACTATATAGGAATATACCTTTTTCCCCTTTTTTTTTTTCTGTTACAAAATCACTGACAGTGAAGGCAATAATAATAAGACAAAGAAAAAACATACCCTTCCATTTACTTCACCTCTCCACCAGCCATTCGCACTCATCTTTGTATAAATTTTTACAACGTCCCCTTTCAATAAGGACAGTTCTCTCATGTCTCTTGCACAGAAGTCATACCTGGCTATGGCAATGCCTATCACCTTTGGGCTTAGCACTGAAACAAAACAGAAATTGATATTAGAGTTTGTTAATTGGTAGCTAAGTAAGGTAAATAGCTTTACTGTAAAATATAAAACAATGATTTCATGACAACATACACTAGCATTAACTTCATGGAAACGTGAAAGCATTTGCACTAAAGATTTCAAGAAGGTTTAATTGTAGGTGAATAGTGACAAGTTGAAGGGATTATGCGATTTGTTATAGTGTTTTTTAATATTATTTTTGGAAAAAAATACCAAATTTGATAAACCATAAAAAATAACCATCACCCCCCAAATTGCTAAATACATTTTAAATTGTTGTATTTTTGTGCTTCATAATAAAACTTGATGCCAGTTATGTGCATCAACATATTTTACAGGTCACTAGTTTCTTTCCAAAAGAATTATTAGCATTTACAGTTGATTTATGTTTACACCTCTAATGAAGCAAAACAGAATAAGGTGCTGTTCTTTCAGAAACAACTACCAAGTTAAATATTAATGCACATAAAATTGGAAGCTAACATCAGCACAAGCAAAAAAAATTAAAGTTTCCGCAGCAAATTTGTGTAGATCATTTGTTACAATCTGCATGAACACCGGCTGATATAATCTCACTCTTTTCAGGACTTTATTCTGTAAATCAGCAATGAATCTGTTCTACAAATCTCTCTCTCTCTCAAAAAAAAAAAAAAAAAAGCTTATAAAATTTTTCCTAGGTTTCAGTGAAATTTAATACCTAAAAAATTTAACCTATATCAGTATGTAAGGATTTTGCCAATGTCAAGCGCAGATGTTTTAAGCAACAAAAAGAGTTGTAGAATATTTTAAAATAACAAATGTAGAAAAAAATCTCATCAGAACCTCCCTCCCATATCTTTACTTGTAGGAAATCGTTTTTAACCCTGTTGTAGAATGTTCTAACTTGCAAAATAAACCCTCAACTTTTCCAGTGAGATGAAACTGGGCAAGACACCCACCTGCAGCTTCACCTTCACCTTCAGCTTGAGCAGTTTAGAAAAAACATCTACTATTCCCACATTTTAAAATTTGAATATTTGGCCAAAGCATTTTTTTTTCTATTAATGCCTTCTCATCTGCAGTTGTTTTCCAATATAAGTCTTTGTAGGCAGAAATTTATGAGCACAAGCCAGCTTTCTTCTGAAAAGATTTCAGAAGAATTCATCGTATAGTCATGAGGGATGATTTGGTATACCGCACATGAAATCACATTTTTGTTTCCCTTGGAACACAATTTCTTAGAATTTCCCAACGATCTTTAGGAAATATCAGTAAGAATCTAGATTTTACAATGGTTATATTTACAATATGAAGATGTTGTAAAAATCTAGGCCATGTATTTAAAGTTCAAACATACTTTTTCCCCTCTGACCAAGTCAGCTGCAGTCACTACTTGTTTAGATCTTGACATCAATATTATGTCCTATACCTTATCAGTATTTCAGTAATCAATTTTGCAGGGAAAGAGCACAGCACAGGCAGAAATTGTTTTGGAGAGAAAAAAAAGCAGTTATTGATTTAGGGTCAGCAACCATTTACAGATGTGCAGCAATATCACTGGCAGATTTGGGGAAGCATCGCACGGAGTGATTCTGGGGAGCAGAGTATCACACATTCTAGAAAGGAGGAAAATGGGCAAGAAGGAATATAATGAGGCTAAGATGAACAAATTTGGGAACACATGGAAGGAAAGAAATGCATATAAGAATAAAGAAGAGGGAAAATACTAAGCAAAATGAGGGTAGAAAAAGAAAGGAGGGCAGATGTGGGGAAAAGGAGAAGGACTTCTAACTCTTTTTCAAGTTGTGAAGCCAGCAAGGAAAAGATGACAGAAGCAAGAAAAATCAAAAGCATAAATCCCCCAAGTCTTGAGGCAGAAAGTAGAAGAACTTAGATTAATTTAGAACCCAACATCTACATTTTCAAATAAAAGATGCTTATCACAGAAAATATATGAAAGGAAGCCAGACGAGTCAGTGAATACAGGAAAATTTCCTGGTGTTAGTTTTGGAAGTAGTAACCCTATCTCTATGGTGACAGTCACAAAAACTTGAATGGAGATTATCAGCCCTGAAATCCCAATCCAAGCTGTCCCTGGCTAAACGAATCTTGAGAGAAGACAGCATGTGGAAAGGACATCCGTACAGATTGGAGAGAGAAGAAACACTGCGTGAAGCAGAGAAAGATGGTGGCTACAGGGTCAGTGAAGAAGGGCAGAGAAGGGATTAGCACCAGAGACTGACAGAAAGTGCCCAACAGGAGAATGTGAATGAGAAATTAAAGAAAAAAAGAAATAGCAAGAAAAAATAAAAGCTATCGAGGAAGTAGTCAAAAAAACTTGTATATTAGGAGGGAGATACTGGGAGGATGAATAGGAAAGAGTAGAGAAATCTGAGGGAAGTGAATAAAAAGTACATCTGTGAATGAGAAAAATATAGTTTTGCCTTTCCTTCTGCAAACAGGAAGAGAAAAGATGATAGGGAGCTTTAGTCAGCTTTGGCTCACACTAGAGTATACTGGAAAAGTATCTCACTGACAATGAGATAGCTGTGTTGCAAATGAATTTTAACACTAGCTTGATCAAACGTTGAAGCAACTGGTATGCAAACAGAAGAGGCTCTATGGATCACAGCAAGCTGGTCTAGCTCACATTTCCGCCTGCGCACACAAAGGTCAATGTATCATCGTAAAAGCTGTGAGCAGTTATTTCTCTCCTTGTAGTATGCCCTCCTAGTAATCCTACAACCATATCCCTTTAAGGGTTGCTGTTGTGTATTAGCTTCCATGCTCCTTGAAGAAATGTACATTTTCTCACACTGTTTAACCAAACTTCCACTCTGTTATACAGGCACAGGCAGCACCTCCAGCAGTGTTCAATAGCCAGCTTAACTCTCCTTGTGTATTACCAACTTCCACATATCAGAAGAAGCAAGCCAGTTCTGAAGATACTTTGTGAAAAAAATAGTTCTAATATCATGAAATATTTGTTCATTTCATGTAAGCAAATTTTTTGCATATTTCAAAAAGACAGTGTTACTAAGAACATATGAAGTATTGTAGCCTATCAAAATATGAAATATAATTCAAACAGGTATATAAGCTTAAATTAAGAATTACTAAATATTTTCCTTTATTATTTTGTACTAGTATATAGAAATACCTTACATAGCAAATTGTGATATGCAAGATATTGAATCCTTATTTTTAGTTACAAATATACCAAACAAGCAGTTTTTCATAGGGAAAAAAAGGAATATAATTATTATTTGATGAAATCCTATGTGGGAATATACAGGATTGTGTGATAGGCTCAAAGTAACACTGAGTCTCGATTGCTGGTCTGTCACTGTGGGCCACTTGGTGACTTCCCCTCTACCCCATGGAACACACACCAGTTTTGGTAAGAATGCCGTTATGATTAAGTATCATGCAACTGAGTGAAAGACAGGTCATCTTTTATCCCCACCCTAAAGGTGATTGCCACATGCTCCCAGTATTCACCTGCAATAAATTACCAAAACTTAACTCCTCTGTGTTTTCAGACAAAAACCAGACTCAAGAGCTTCAGACATTCCAGCTGGATGTCACAACCACAGGATAAACGGCTATGCCGGAGCGGCTTTCTATTCATCTTTTCTACAGATGCGGTCCTTTACATAAATGTTAACTGGAAGAGTGCCTTACAGCTTAGGTTCTCAGTCAGTGCTGTGACTACTGAAAGGGAGAAAGTATTTGTCCTCCAAAATACCTATACATAAGGAGATAGGAATGGAAGAAACCAACTCAAAAAACAGTGAACAGCTGAGGTCCAAAACATTCAAGAGCAGTAAAGGACATTATGATTGAAGACCCTAGCATGAATCAAGGGAGGGCTCACTGGAGGCACTCTCAGCACAACTAAACACACTAACCATTCTACTCTGGAGCTGCCGCCTACATTGATTTCCCTCCAGAAACTACAGAGAGCCTTCAGAACCCATCTCAGAGGACTAAGCAATTCAGACCACCCCTGTGGGACAAAAATAAAACATATTGCCTGTTCAGATCTTCTAGCCAGACCTTGATTATGACTGCACCCGCATTCACGCATGCTAGCTACCTCCCTTTCCCTAGTGCAAGAGCCAGCCTCAGTCCTGATTTGCACAGCCTAGAAGTCCCTCTATCACGTGTACATGGAGATGAGCCAGTGTAATGAGAGTGAATACTGTATTACTGACAGAAGTACCTCCTGCTATATGATCCTCAAAGGCATTTACCTTCCCATTAGCAAAATCCCTTTCAAATTGTCCAGCAGTGCAGTTCACTTCTTTGAAGACTATGTCTTAGAGACCAGAACAAGTATAATCATACTGGTGCACCAATTGAAACTAGTGCTACTACTACTACTACAAGCATTTTTATGCAGTCTCATTTTAAAATGTTTGCATTTATTAAAGCCAAAGAAGGTTAAATGAGAATAAAGAAAACAATATTTGGAAACAGATGGATAAAATTAATTGACCATGTTAATGTAAAATTTAAAGAAAACATTTTCTATAAAAAAGACTACTGTACTCTAAGATGTTTCTGCAGTATGGCTTGCTGCAGGGATGGGACGAATGTATTATTTATCTACAAGCACTGAAATTTTTAGATCTGTGCATTTGAACAAACACAAAAATACACGCAGCTTATAGACGTCACAGCTACACAGCAAATTGATCACTGATTGAATTTGGGGCAACTAATGAGCTTTGCAATAGCTATTCAAATTCCTTTATTGTAACATACACTTTTTCAAAAGTTTAAGAGTTTGATTTTTATTACACTTCAGGAATAACATGCAAAAACTCCATTTTTTGGCCTCAGAGAAGAACAGAAATATTAAATTCGTCCCTTCCCTCACATGACACACAGAAATAAACAGAAACAAATTTAGAATATAAAAGCAGTAAAGCAGTACCTGACCAGAAAGGAGTGGAGGAAGGGGGAACAAAGCTGTAGTCTGGAGGAGTTACAAAAGAAAACCCACAGAACAAAGAGGGGGCTTAGAGAAAGAAAGAGAAAAAGAGACAAGCAAAAGAACATTGAAATATTGGCACAAGATTTAAATAATAGCTTTTTAACTATATAATTCATTGATAATAAGGAAACTAAGGTTCCCTACTAAGGATGTCTGGAAGGAAATTGACTATAATAACTAGAAAATTTGGATCTATGATTTAATTTTTAACAATTGCATTTTTCAAAGAGTAAGGTAGAAAGACGACACTCATTCAGGGTTTCAGAGAAGCAAATTAAAACTGCAGACTCTTGGAGATATACCTTCTTTTCTTTTTAATTTTGTGTGTCCCATTTCATAAGAGTACAAAAGCGGGAACTCATGCATACATAAGAATTCCTCGAGCCCAAGAAGGCTATAGTCACACACCCTTAATTAGGAATATAGTCTAAGTACCAGTTGAAATGGGGTCTCATAATATACATGGGAAAAGTATGCATTTTGCCCTGATAACCATTAATATCAATAGGAATTCCACAGCTAAACTATATTGTCTAAGGACCAGTGTTTCTCATCTTTGCAGTTTTCCTAGACTTGAGAGAAAATCCTCAAGCAAACAAATAAAGCGTAAGTTTGAACAAGGCAGAACCAACAAACCATCCTACTCGCTGTCTCAGCTTCCACAGGTGAACATTAGAGATATATTTGCACTACCACCAACAAACTTAGAATGATCTGTCACCATATTTTTAAATGCAAAATTAGTTGAAATAGACTAAAATGGCTTCAAGTGGAACTACATTTTGTTGCCCTGTTCTCACATTTTGTCACTCTTTTGAAGAAGCAATGAAGATACATATCTTCATCTTCATATAATATACAAAATCTAATGAAATTGGGCTATTTGCTCCCAGCTGGGCACTTGGAAAGGGAAAGTCTGTCCTCAATTAGATAAACAACCTAGCCTTTAAAGAATGCCCAATACTTATAATTATTGAACAATACTGTTCCTTAAAAATGTAGCAGGTTTATAATCATCACAAAGCTGCTTCCCTGAATTTATTTTTGTGACTGCACAACAAACAATCATTTTGCTTTAAAATGGTTATTTGCAGGAAAGAAGACTAGAAATATTTTATGGAAGGAATAAACACAGAATCCACAGTGGAGGTAATGATACAGTTTTGTGTATCTTACCTGGATGAGAATAGACATTTATGACGGTGAAACTGCCAGCATAAATAAAATTAGCACGGATACTGTATTTTCATGTACATAATCTATGGGTTAGTACTTAAAAGTAATACAGAAGAAACATACTCCAGGGCCTCTTGCACACTAAAAAAATGCTTTCTGATCATTCACAGTGATGATCCTTCCTCTGCCTCTAAAACCAAGTTGGATTATCTGAGAATGTATGAGGAACTCCTTTATACTGGAGCTGGTAACCCCATGTGACAACTCTGTGTAAAAATATGTTATTCAAACCAAAAAGGCAACTGTATTGAAGCAGTGCGTCCATTCTCAGGGATAACTAACTGCCTTTATTCCTACAGCAGTGCAATGGCAGTGAGCAAAAGTAGTGTGCAGGAATAAATACAAGTTAGGTGCTACAAAGGGGATAGCTGGTCCTTTCCTGTCTTGTCCACACACATCTTACTTTTTTGAGAACTTTTCTGTCTGATATAAATGAAGGTTTGATTTTGTGTGAAATTCCAGTCCACTAAACCTGTGTAGGCAAGGAAATCCTACTAGATTTCTACAGATAACTAGCCTTTTCCTAAACGTCACTGGTAAGAGTTTTGGTGTTGGCCTTCAAGAAAGCCCAGGTTCTTCTGTTTGTGTATGGGCTGAGGTGACACTTGTTTTATTTTAATTTATCAGCAGATGTCATTTACACAGCTAATGCATCAAGCAGTAGAATGACCTGATATAACTAATGTATTCCTCCTAGCCTACAGGTGATGAAAACAGTCGCTCAATGTTAGGCCTCATAGTTTAGGTACATTAAAACCTAAGTTTCACAAAGATTCGGGTTTCTCAATATGATTGTGCTCTGCATCAGCAGACTGGAATAAAGTGCCAGGAACTATTTTTGCAGAAGGAATGTCAACTGTTCTTCCATTTTTGCCTTTATTCCATTAGATGGTCTATCACTCCTCAAACCTAACATAAGAATTAACCTTTTCCTGTGTAGCAAAACAATATTTGATCATACTACACCTAGAAAAGCCTGGAACTGAAAATTTAAGAAGGTACTATTTCCCCAGAAGTCATCTTAATTAACTTGGATTTCTAAATTGAGAAAAGTAAATGTCTAACAGCTTTTACAAACACATTAAAAGTGTGCATTAAGTATCAGAATAGAGTGGATGCCTTATCTAAGACCAGAAGAACTTCTAATTAAGTGGGAAGCAAAATTAACTATCTCCACAAAATGAAGATTTTGTTCTAAAAAAAATAGTAGATACAGAAGGGAGAATCAAATTCCTTGAAAATATAAGATGTTACAAAGTGATTTGTTGGGATTCATAATATTACAAATAAACTGAAATGCCACTTGATTTTCTTTCCTTCAATGGGTAAATGAAAACATGACAATTACAAAAAATGAATACAATCCTTTCTCCCATTGTTCTGGAAAGCAAAGTTAATTTGGTATCACAATTCAATTTCAAAACAGCTCAAGGACTTGGTCAGCAGGAAATGATACAACTCTCACGAAGTCTACAGTAGTTTATCTGATGTTTTTCAGTAACACTTTCCCATTTATTCTGTCAATTACATATGCTAAAGACCAACTGCTTTGAATAAGCTGATGCCTTTTCACAAGATGTCCTCATTAAAATATCCAGATACACTGTCATATGACTAGTATAGTGCAAAATATTACGTTGAAACCCAAAACCCACTTGAATCCAGCTTCAACCAACGAAGTCTATTGCATTCACCAGCTTCAACCTCATGCTTGTTAAAATGTGGTGAATATGACATTGAGTAATTACACAGCTGAAAAATGTGAAAGTGCCCCCTCTTACTTTCAAGAACTATTGGGGTTTTTTTTGCATTCCGATTAGGTGGGAAGAGGTCAAAGAAACCAGCTGTATGGAGGTTGACACTGAGGGCTAAAATGAAGTGAACCCAAATGTCCAACTGCTGCCCTATGACTTGTTTGCTTCCTTAAACAAAACTGCAGCCCAAAACTTAATATCTTTTCAACTTCAGTCCTGCAGGGTTCACACAGCCTAAATATATGGTTATTCTAACATCAACTTGGTAAAAACTAACAGTGCAGTTGTAAAACTGAGCAGCATGACGCACAGATGGGCTGCTAATCAGGTAAATTTTGCTTTAAAACAAAACAAAAATAACTCAGTGACATGCTGACACTTTAAAAGAAAATTGTCAAATACACTAATTGAAGTGTCATCCAAATTCAATCTAGGTAAGCTAGCAGAATTGCAGATATCTATTGGTCTGAGAACTGAGAGTTTTTTGATCAGTTTGGCTTATGAGAAAACATGCCTTTCCCCACCAGTATACTTTGTAATACATTTAGATGGCTGAAATTTACTGTAGCAGAGATGCACTTTCTCGTCCCCTTGATTAAAATGATAGCATCCCACATTCATTTCCCTTGTATCCTGTGAAGCATGAAACAGTTGCACTTGCAAAGTAATAAGTTGGACAGTATAGATATATGCTAACTGGTCTAAGAAAGGAAAGAGAAAAAATTTTTTCTGCTCGCATCCAACAATAACCAAAACCAATGCAAACAGAAGTAGGCAAGGCATATTGTCTCAACAATTAAAGCCTCAATGTTATGAGGAGGCAAGGGATGAAGAAAGCACAGGAGATGACAAGAGGAAGAGAAAAGTAAATGGAAATCACAAGCTAAAAGGAGAAGAAAAAAATGGGACAGAAATCCACCAAGAACGGAGATGTACTGAGACACAACATAGCAGGGAAAAAACAGACAGAACTCCTGGGAAGCAGTGAAAGAAAACAGAAACAAAAGGAATAAAGAGGAATTAGGATACAGAGAGAGTAAATGAAATGCACAGAGACACACTGGTTTCTTACAATCATCTATCCTAAATGATCTTCACTTTAATTAGGAGAGGAAGAAAGTCTCTGAAGTTATAGACATGTTATGGACCAGAGAGAGGCAAGCAAGTAAACAAAAGCTCACAAACACAGCAGATGAAAACCACTCTGCCAGCTTCATCATCACAAAGACTGGACTCTATGGTCTTTCACAGGAGTCTTCATATTGTTAAAATCACCATTAATTTTTATTTTCCTGTTATTATCTGGTACAGTACAAAGATACAGCCATTGTCTGCAGAACTGCAAATCTAATATTTGCTCTTTGACAGAAATATATTTTCCAGAGGTGGGCCATGTGGTATTTTTTATCATTAACACTGAACTTGTATTTGTTCTAAAAATCATGGTAGCTTCCACTTAAGGTGAAGTTGTTCGAATATGTTGAATAGGTCAAAAAAAGGATACCTGTACATTCTAAGTATCCTCAGTTTACTTCTAAATTTCAAAACATTAACTGCTATTTACATTGTATAGTAATTTACTTTTAGAAGCATAAAGACCTGTAATAAACATCTGAAGTTAAAAGGAAAGCATAAAAATAATTTGATACAGTAAATCTAACAGGGTTGGGTTTGAGAAATTTATGTGGTATTACTGAGATCCTAGTTCATACAGCTACACTACAAGACCAATTTATTTAAATTCCCTTGTAAAGATTAGAAATTGTCACAGATACTTATTAACACTTAGCAAATATCTGAAAAAATGAAGCAAGATGCAATTCAATCTCTCACCATCATTACTAATAGATTTTTGAATACCAAGATTTCAAGTTTGGCAGCAAGACAAACTTGCTAGACATGCTTATAAACCTCCTGACAGATCTGAATCTGCTTAGCTTAAAAAAAATCCTAGCTAAAGGCATTACCATATTAATTGGTTATATGTCAAAAATGGAAAATGACGATGTTTCGAGTACCTTGCCCTTTTAATATTTATGACAGAAAATAGTACATAAATTTAAAATACTTACAGTTGCCACCTGTTCTGTTACTCCTTTGACCCAGTGAGTTTTCAGATTCTTTGTATGGAAATTGAAGAGTAGTATCCAGACTTCGAAAGCCTTCTTTGAGAGAGTGGTGCTTATAGTATTCTACAAGTTCCTTTCAGAAAGGAAAAAGTCATTGGAAATTGAAATCGCATTCTTTTCAACATTGTGGTATACAGTCAATGACAGTTTTATAAAATAAGGTTTCTTGTATGATAATACAACATCACACAGTGCGCATATATTAAGAAATCAAGTATCCTAAATATTGGTTGCTTTTTTTT
>VXAA01000959.1:216315-368903 GCA_013399115.1 Anseranas semipalmata | reverse complement strand
TTTTTTTTTTTTTTGATAGAACATTATTGTCAGAGTCAACAGTTATTGCTCCTCTGTGCCACGCTGAGCATGTATTTGGTTTTCTGAAGTCAGGCAGAAGGCAAGATTAGCTGTTCGTTAAGTATCTAACGGTAACCGCCTGTTTTCTCAAATTTCTGTTGCAATGATAAGTGATGTTCATCCACAAATGAATTTATAAGCACACAGATCTCAAATAAGCATATAAGGTTTGCATATAAGCCAACAACTTGATGAGCAGATACATGGACCATGTAAAAGTTTCAAGGCTCTGCCATTAACATTTGTATTTTTTTTTCTCATAGTGCACACTTAAAAAAATCCAGCATTTCATATTCTCCTTGGACTCAATCCAAAAAGTTCTGCATTTTTCCATGTATACATTAAATAGGCTCAAATAGTTCATGTAACCAAGGAGATAAATAATTTGAGTTTCTATTCTAAAGAAGGCAGCACACATCAAAATACTGACAGCTTATGTTCTACCTTTGCAATCTCCAACCCCTGTCAGTGGCTCTTAGATTTGAATCAGTTCTAATAATGACAGTATCATACAGTTTGTACACAGAGCCTGGAATAAGATTAAAAGTTACCAGACAATTATGAACAAACATATTTCATTTGATTAATGATACTTCAACAGTGATATTTCACTCTTCAGAAATGTGATTGCAAAGCAATGCATTTACTGTAATCCCTTCAATCCTACCAGTAACTCCTCAGTCATTACATTCTACTTACATTTAGATTTCTAAAATCAAGAGTTGACCAAGCCAAGCTTAGGTCAAAATAAGGAAATTGTACTGTATTCAATCATTTCCTTCTAGTTCACAAAAAATTATTAGCCTACATCAGTTCAGTGATATATTAATTCCAGCCAACAAAATTACTCCCGAATTATTTAGTCCAAGATCTACTGCCCAAACCGTATGTTTGTGATAACAGACTGAAGCTTATCTTCTGGACTGAACTCTGGAGCACTTTGCTTCCCATGCTGTGAGCTGTTGTATGTCTCCAAACTGCTTTTAAGGGAGACTAAAGCTAAGTAAAATCTACACCTGCTTTTAACAGTTCATAATCACAGACTGCCAGAGACTACAAGCAAGCAGGAAGGCCAGGAGAATAAGAAATGTTTGGGCTTTGTTATCTGACATTAGCACAGCAGGCAAGCTACAATGTCAGAAACCAAATTTTCTTTCACATATCATCACCAGGTACCACCGACATTCAAATTACCAAGGCAACAGAGAGGGTGATTTGTAAGCAAGCAGCATTCAAAGTAGGATTTCCAGATAAACAGAAAAACAATATGAAACTTATTTTGTTACGTTTTTTGCACCACAAGTCTAAGAATTATGTGGACTGGTAAAGATAGCAAGAATATCAACTACACAGACTATTCATTAGCAAAGTAACATGGTTCCAAACTGAGAAAAAATTGGGGTCATGATGATTCAGTTGTTTTTAGAACCTTAGCTTTTAACACTACTCTTCCACAAAGATTGTCAAGAAACAACTGTTCTCTAAACCATTCATTACACAAACCACAGTAGCAAGCTAACAAACAGGTAAGTAACCACAGCCCTCTGCGAGCGTGGATAGGCTTCTCGGAAGTCTGTCCCATTTCTCTAATCCATACCAGCCTCCAAGCTGACCTTTCACTGCCCTTTGACATGCTTTACACGCTCAGCACATTTTAATTACTCTTGTGAAAGTTTTTCAAACATACTATGAAAACTATGAACAAGAGCTGTCCCACTTTGTTATTCCCAAAGCAGTACAGAATACTGTCACTGCAAACTACTTTAGGTTTCCATGGCTGCTGGCTTGTGTCTCTTCTGCTCCCAATTCCACTCAAACTACTTTTGTTCCTCTCCTCTTCCAGACACGATTACTTTTTCCTCTTGTATCTATCCAGAACAAAATAGATGTTCCACAGCATATACAAACAGTACTTACACTATCACTTGTCAATTTAACTCTCAAGGGCAGCCTTCATAATACCCTAAAACTGAGTTATGAAATTACTTTTTCCTAATTGAATGTTAGCAAGGCCGAATGGGTAGCAATAAGGCCTAAAGGCCTCTAGTGTAAACACTAGAAATTTATTTTGTCCTGGCAGTTCTTTGATGGAACACACATTCTTTTTGTTGCCTTTTTATCAGGGTTTGTGTCCTGTACTTATCTCTCTGATCCTTCAGTTCTATTTTGAAATCTGCATCAGTGCACAAAACTGCATCATTGCCGTAAGAAGCTATCTGGCAGGACATGACTCCAGCTCACATGTTTTGTCAAGATCCGAGTGCTCATACATCTTCATCAGTTTCCAGGCAATTACACGCAGAGTTTTTAGAAAGAGTAGCTACCTCCTTCATGCGTTTGAGAAATGCCATGATTTCTCTGTTGCTACCAATGGTAAGATCTTAGTGTCCACAGCCCTAACACTAAATACTTCCTGGATTTTAAGTGCCAAATGAAGATATCAGAGCGTGGAAACAGGCTGGTGCATTTTTCATCAGGAACTTTATGTTCTTCCCATTCTAATGGGCACTTATTTGAATTAGGGTCACACAAAGCATAGATTTCTATTCTTGATTTTTTTTTTTTAACCACTTGTTGAATGCTTTTGAATCACTGACACTCTAAAGCAATGAAAATCATTTTTAAGGCCTCCTGGTTTTAAAGCTTATCTCCCTACTCTTGTGTTGCATTGTCTTTCATTTTTATTTACTGTTTTAGTGTATTCGGAGATACATGCAGGAAGGCTGCAGTATAAGTGTATCTAACTGATTGCACTAAATATAATATAGTGAATGAGCTGCCTTTAATAATGCCTTAGAAAATGCTTAAGCAGTAAAATTTTTACAAATGCACTAAGGTAATTTATTCAGACACCTTGTATTTATGAGTCTTGTCTCAGCAAAATGAGCTATCAATTTTTTTTCTCTTCATAATGAGGTTCAGAAGAGGAATTCCCAGTACAAGATGACTGCCATAGCATCAAAAAGTCACTGATCTGGGCAGTTGTAATGCCATACTCTTATCTCTGGGGATGAACTGTGCCTATAGTTGGACTAAAAGCTAATCAGATAGCCCATTATAGTTCACTAGTTAGTGGTATGGTGCCACAGAGCATAAGTCTGAAGTAGCCACACAAATGCTGTGATTTAGACTAGTTAATACTGACCCCAGATGACTATTCCAAAATGGGTATCTGAGCTATCAGCAGTTTAGACAGCCCCATTCTCCAGATACACTTCTTTGCCCTCACTCTGGTGCACCGTGACCAGGAAGACCTGCTCTCCTGAGTTTTTCTGGTCTCTCCAACAC
Source organism: Anseranas semipalmata (assembly GCA_013399115.1). Lineage (NCBI taxonomy): Eukaryota > Metazoa > Chordata > Aves > Anseriformes > Anseranatidae > Anseranas > Anseranas semipalmata. The sequence goes on along the minus strand of VXAA01000959.1, from coordinate 365,555 downwards.
AGTTCCAACTTATATCCTTCTCCCTCTGAACTCACGCATCAATAGGCATCTTTCTGCTCCTCAGTCCGTGTGGTAGGATGGGGGCAAGGAACCTTCACCTAGCTACTTTTGAGGATCATTGCTACATAGAGAAACATATGCAAAGACATCAAATTCTGCTTTCAAGATCCAGCATAATGCCCTAGTGGGCTGATGTGTGGGATTCAAATTCCTCCTCTCTTCCACACACTACTGCAAGGGACACAGTCCATCCCTAAGTATAAATATATAATTTTAAGCACATGCCACCATCACTTAAAGCGTAAACCATAATATATAAAAAAATCCTATTTATAGGTATGGACATGATTCAAATCTCTCACTCTCACAACCTTCTGCAATTCTACAAACCAAAGCAGCACACACTTTAACAACAACAGTTACACAGAAATCACACATTGTTAAAAACCTAATCAATGCTTACCATTAAATTTTTAAATTTTCTATTTTCTGCAATGTGGAAAAAGCCATCTCTTGTTAAAATCTTGATGTGTTTCACTTCGTTATTGTACCTGTGGGCAATGAATAAGTTATGAATATAAATGTGTTTTTAATCAGAGGCAATCAATAGTTACCTGAGGGCATGCCCCAATAATACTATACAAATAAATTCTTAAGACAAAATGTATACCCATGCCAAAACAAAGTTGACATCTAATTAACCAAATATATTTATTAAACTACAGCTGAAGTAGTAATCTGCATTCAGAAAAAAAGTTGCAACTAAGTGTTCTAATCCGGAATTCCCACATATCACTTGTTTTTATATTCATGTTGATAATCGATGTGAAAGCAAACAAGACCATCATAAAAATTTCTGTCCACAGAATTTTATGAACGCAATTTTATTGAAGTGTCTGAGATGCAAAGGATTTCAACAAATTCCCACTGAAGAAAATGAAACATTCTTACTCACTTAAAAGAAGCAGATCATATCACACTTCAAACACTTGCTTAGTTTTACCCAATATATTACAGTATCATTTCTGTAGACCCGTTTGCTACACCAGCATTATAAAACTACTGCTACTTCCTACTATAAATCCATGTATTTGTCAGTAACTTCAGTTTTCCTAAATTGACTCTCTTAAAGGCTATGTATGAATATATAAATGTTTCTTATTTATTTTCCTTATTGATTTCAAATATTGAATTATCTAGACATAAATGAAAACAGGAAAACTTTCTGTAGAAGATCTTATCCCACTTACTTAATACTAATTGCATATTCTCCTGACTCTTTGGTTCTGTGCCGCACCAAGTAAGTGCTATTTACTCTGTTAATAAGTTCACTCTCTGCTTGCAACCTTTCCATTGCTCCTGCAAACCTGTAACATAGAGAACAACAAAAATTGCCTATGAGTTCTCCAAAGCTGTGAAGATAGGTATCAAATATGCAATACGGAGTCCCAGTATTCTGAGATTATGGTCTAAAAACACATGAATTGGAAATGAATATTACTTCCAGATCTTTCAATAAAGTGTGAAGAAATTATGCAATAGGGGCGTGGAAATCCTTAGTTAGAAAAGGTCTTGTGCTTATGTCGAATGCAATGCCTGTTAAGGAAAGTAATTGAGCCTTAACATTAGCTGAATAACTGCTAGCTGAAATAGCTCGTAAAAACAAATGTTTTTCTGAATTGTGCTGCATGCAAAACAATGGTCCAGGACCTTTGAGCATCCCTGAGTTCTAGTGGGATTTATCTTAGAGTAGAGATACAGCCACTGGTAGTATATTAGGTCAAACAAGACCTATACAAAATTTTAGTATTTATACAAACACACCATTTTATTTGGCTTCATAATTTTTGATAACCTCTTACAACTAAAGTGCAATGGGTAGACTAAACTTCCACAAGCCAAACAAAAAATTAATTCAGCCTAATATGTCCAAATTTGAAAGACCTGGTGCTAAGAGTTGAAAGCTAAGACAAATAAGTCAGTGATTCTGCAGTCTGACTGCATAAGTAGATTCGTGCCCTTGCTCTGCCTTGCTGGTTTGAGTTGAGCTTTGTAAGAGGCTGCCTGCAGACATTTACTTGCAAATCTAGAGGCTAAACTGTTAATTGTGGAGGGAGAAAGTGACCTAGCTTACAGGAAAATGATGCCAACTTTACCATTTTAGAAAACATTCTAAAAGGCCAATGTCAGAGACCACTACCCTGCAAAACTTCACACTAATGTATCGATATCAGTTAGAAAAGATCTTAAAAATATATATTTTATCAAATATACCAGGGAGAATGCATTTTGAAGTTTATCACACAAGACTTTTTACAGTGTTTAAACCTAAAGTAATTTTTCAGTTAAGTATTACAGAACTGTAGAAAATAAAGACTGATCCAAGTGATGTGCTTTCTCCCAACAAAATTATAAATACATCAAATGTTAGAATTGAATTAAAAATATAAATTTTAAATATTAAACATTCTATTTGGCTTGTTATAAAAAATCAATGTCTGTTTTCATCTGATTCTGATTTCACTTCAGGCAAGCTAGAGGAAATCAGAACTCATCTCTAAGTGAAAAAGTATAAAACCAGTGAAAGAACACAAGTAACGATTAATCTGTTCTCTCAGAATCAGCATCTGTCTTTTCCAGAGGTGAGCTGATTTCCAGTAAAGAGTTCATTCACAACACGACATACACCCCAGACCAGCAGTGGTTGTAGTTCTGATATGTTATCTTTTTATACCACTACAGGTTTTCTCTTTTTTTTTTTTTTTTTAAAAAGGAAAAGCAGAATTATTCACGAGACAGAAATGTATTTAACATTACCCCTCTTTAGTCACTTAGCATGGAAGATCTACTTGCATGCTTTATATTACACTGATCTCTTACTATTCCATTTCAGATCTCTGGGACTAAGGCTGTGCAGCTACAGACTTGTAAACAAAATGTCGAAATCATTAAGCACATTATTACATCAGAAGTGCTTTTAGGCAACGCATGGTGCTGTTTTCCCAAACCATTGCATAATGCCTTCTTAAGAAGCCTAGAAAGGTTAAACCAATATAAAATAAATTGTAATAAACACAGTTATCTTTCTATAACCACTTCTTTCAAAGAGCTTCTTATAAGACTAGACGAGGACTCACCACAGTTGTGACGAGTAGTCTACTGGTTTAGGAACCTAACAGAGGAAATACAAGAGAAGGGAGATCAAGATTTTTTTTCTAATCATCACATAAGTTAGACAGTATTGATTTAATTCTCAATATGCACATAAAACAAGAAATAGATCATCTAATTAGTCTGAAAGTCTATTTTCATTTGAAATAACTTAAAATAAAAAGCACATATTCTGTACACTTCAGGAAGTACCACAGAATATTTTAACTTTTTGCTGCTGTGACAAATGTTTTTATTCTTTTCATATTTATTAACAGAACTGTCAGACTTTTTTTGATAGTGCCTACATTAAATTTAATATATAAAATAACCTCATGGTACACATTGTTGAAAAGTACCTTTAAAACGTGCAACAAATACACATTAACATATACAGATTTCACTCCATGTTTCCAAGATTATATGGCCTTGGACAGACTGTCTACTAGGAAACATACCACGTAATCTCCTGAGAGGTAAGGGTAATCCATGGATTGTATTGTATGACTTTGTTCATACCTTTGTACTTTGTTTTACTCTTGCACTGGATTTTAATAAGCATGGAAATAAATTTTAAAAATGAAGCAAACTACAATCAGTTTGCAAAATGGATGTTATATGTATACATAAGCATATGCATAGATAATCTTAATACATGCAAAAAATAAAAGCACACTATAGCAGCCCCACAAAAATCAGCATTTCATCTTGACCATCTCCCCCTGTTGTCTGATACTTCAGTATTACCCTGCTCCTCCAAAATAACTTATAAGAAACTTGCAAGGTGCTAAAAACTGATTTTAGTGAAAGCTTAGCATACATTTTGCAGACATAACTTAATGGCATACATTCTTAGATAAGCACATAGTTGTGTTTTTTTCCCCGGTAAAACCAAAGATTGTTTTATTTTCTGGAATCTAATAAGGCAAAAATTACAGTATCATTTTAACAATTTTGAATGATATACAGACCATATTCATCAGACTTCCAAACACAGATCAACTCAGAAAGACAGTACTATACAGGCCTACGAACATAAAATAATTGAAATTTAAATTAATTATAACTCCCACTAGCTTGAATGCTAAATAACATGTAGCAACCAAGTTTTCTATCAGGTCTCTAGACCCGACCTTGGAGAAGAAAAAAACACCAGACACTGCATATTTAAGCACTGTATTCTGCAGTTAAAATAGCAACAGTCAAGTTGAATGCAAAATTTTAGCATTAACATGTCCTAAATGCTATGATATACTCTATTGCTGAGGTAGTAACAGTAGCAACAGGTAGCTTTTGAATGGAAAAAAGTGGAATAAACTATGAAGCAATTACTGAACCAGGCTATTGTCAACTAGATGACAGCAGATAGTCCGAGTTGAGGGAATGTACAGAGGAATATTGCTGTTTACAACCACTTGTGGTGGTAAAATAATCTCGCAACCTCCTCAAAAAAGCAAAGTTACTGCAATGCAAAATTACTAAACTATTGACACAAGAAAGAATGGTTACAGTTTCACTACTTTAAGGCTCTCATCTTCATGTTAGGACACCTCAGCACTACAGTTATATAATACGCTTATTCTGAACACTTCGCTTCAAACATTGGCTAAGTATTTTCTTAAGTAAATTCAGAACATTTTTCACTAGGGAAAGTTTGCAAAAAAACTTAAATTAGTAAATAAATTAGTATCTCTCCTAAATTCTCTTTCTCCAGAGAAGTAAGCTAAACTCCTTAAGTTTTTGTGACAGGACAGGGTTTTGGCTAACTTTAAATCTACTTAAGATGCAACTTCCATCTCTGCACTGTTAAGATTCCTTTCCACGAACCAAAATTTGCTCAGTTCACAAAGTTCTGCTTACTTCCCTTGACGTAATGGTCAAACTAAACACATAACCACTTACTTGAATGCCTCTCAATCCAAGAAATTTTTGATAAAATTGTGAATTATACAGGACAGCCCCAAATTTAAATTTTCTTTAAGGAACAAGGCAGGCACTAGTGTGGAAAACATCCAAGTTCTTTGTGATAAAACACATGGTCACATGCGCAGCTTGCACAGCAGTAAATCTATCCAGTTGTAAAACAGTCACTAAGTTAGTCTAGTTCTTGGGAGAAAAGAGGATCAACAGAAAAACATGCATTATTCCCTAACAGCGTAGGCTAAGGGTTCTCAAGTAGTAGTACTGTAATGCTGGTGCTATGCAAACTTCTCTGAAGTTTAAGGGCCTAACACAGCTGGGTACTACCACTGTCAGCAGCAATGGCACTAAGTATTGCTACACCCACTAATGCTGGTACTACAGCATCTCTGCCTCTAATGGTGAGACTTGGAAAAAATATTAACAAATTATGAACATCCTGACAAACAATTCCCATGAGAAATATCTTAGTGAAGCAACCAAATGAGATATTTCAAGGCCAATGGGGCATTTACAGAGTCTATATGCTGCAAGATATTTCAATAATACATTTTATCTACTGAAAATTTGCACCTTGAATGATTTGCATTATCCCCCATAAGACTAATTAAATAATATACATTTTATTAGCAGCAGCAGCAGAAAAAAGAATAAAAACAAACATTCTTAATTTGTCTAGTAGCCCTACTATGTCGGAAAGAATATACAAATTTGAAGATGGTTTTAGTCCTTGCTTCAGAGCAGTTAAACCATAGATGATTAGTCCTTTTCATTAATTTTGAATGGACAAAGATATACAGCAAACATTGTTCATTTTCATGAAAGAGTAAAATCAAACGTTACTCCCAAAGCTCTGGGCTCACACTGTGCTATATAGCCAATGCCTCAACAGAAACAAGGAAACTGTAGGAAAGCTAGGAAGGACCAGACATTACTCTTATGGTGCAGAAAATGTCTGATGATAGATACTACTTATTGCAAACAGGAAAAAAATGTTTATAGGTACATCTGTGAAAAGTCTGGAATATAGATATTCTGGAGCTCAGCAGTTTTTCATTCAATATTCGCTCCTAAAGTCTTTTGATATATGTATTTTAGGCTGTTTCTGGGCATTTTTATATCAGCTGGTTGTAAAGACTGTTAGACTTAATAATAATAGTAAAAGTTATAGCATGTTAAAAATCTGATTGATGTTTCAGTATCTTTCACTGTATCATTTGTCATAATAAGATGTTTATATTTCATCCTTCCAGGTTAACAGTGGTGAAGCATCAATTTTTCTTTTTGGTCTGATCATGACATCAGCTGGTAACATTTCATGAATAATATTTATTCAGTCTGTAAAATTGTATTATTTCCAATACTCTTCTTAATAGTACATTTCTAAACTTAACAGAAAGTTTATTGCTAGAAAGCAATCTTCACAACACCCCCAACAGCATTTTTCATAAGTCTGGATATCGCCCTTCCTCTGCTTTAAAGTATAGTGGTGGTTCCTAAAATGTGGCTGCAGTTGCTGTCAGTGATACTACATTATGACTGACTGGGTGGCTTCAGGAACCTAAAGCTAATCCACATCGTGTATTGCCTGTGTCCAGCATCACTAGTAGTGACACCAGGGCACAAGAACGCCACCACTTTTACAATAAGCAAGGGCTGTGGGGAAGGAAGCTAAGCTCAGGTAACATTTTCATCTTTATTACAGATCTGTTCTGTAACCCAATTTAGCATATCTTGTGCCTACAAAAATTCTGTGCCTCCCTCTTCAAACAAAATTCTCAAAATATAAGGTACTAAGGATGTCTCGAGATATATTAATGTATTTATTCTTTAGGATCACATGTGTATTTGTGTTTTTAGAAACTAAGGGACAATATAAGCCTTAAAGGCATATCCAAATGCAGCTACTAACAGCTGATTCCGTCTACTTATAAATCATTTAAGTGGCATCTTGATTGCTGTAATGAAAGGAATTCCATTAGTAAGTCAAACTGTTGTGAATCAAGTTAAAAAGTTAAAGCTGTCAAAGCAAAGTAAGGAATATAATTCACTGTTATGGGTTTACATGAACTAATCTCAACAAAGGGACAAACGGTGATCTGATGCACAGCGTTACAGAGGACAGAACGAACGACCAAGAGTGCAGCACTTTAACAATCATCACATCTGTATAGAAAAATCATGAGCACACACTGTAAAATAATTTCTTATTGTTATCTTGAGTTTTTCTTGATTAAGAACATCCTTGAGTGAAATAAAGGTAAGTAGGAATGTACAGAGAGGAGATTTATCACAGTCTGAATTCAAAGTTTTATTTTAGTTTCACACGTTTTTAAACTCACTGCTCAGTGTAATCTCTCTCTCTAACCCAAAGTGACTAGGCAATAGATTAGAACCATAGCATTCTCACCTTGCTGTGGGGGAAGGAAGAAAGGGCACTTTCACATAAAATGTGTTTCATACTCTGGAAACTCTTTAGACAATTCAATCTATTAATATTCCCAAAAGTTAAACCTGCCTCTCAAACATGTTTTCTTGACACGTACAACCTAAATCCAATAACTCAAAGTATTAGAATGCTATATTATAAGCAATACTGAACACCCCAAAAACACAAATGAACTAGAAACAATAGGATTTTGGTAAGGTAAGATTAAGTGATGATGACCAACAGAATTAAACAACCATACTTACACATGGGCTAGGCTTTACTGCATCACTTGGGAAGAAGCCAAGCTCTCCTGTCGTTAGATTTCTGCCCTAGAAAAAAAAAATTCCCATTTTTGAGACATTGTGGGGATAAATAGTAAATAATACATTTACAGCAGTTTAGGGTAATAAGCGTTTACCAAAGAGAGCCCTTAAAATAAAAACGCTCCTCTAATAAAGTGTTATTCAAGAGTATTTTTTTTTAATTATATAAGTAAGTAATAATTATAGATGATATATCTGAGAGTTCTGGGAGATAAAATGCTGGAAGCTGGACTCTGAGCCTGGGTTGTAATTCCCAGTTCTGTCAATGTCTGGCAGTGTCTGAACTGTTCATTAAAGTTAATTCCAATCACCTCCTTTCAAGTTACTTCCTCACGAGTTTGTATCACTAGTGAGAGCTGCCACACTACGTAACAGAACCCTCAAGTGACTACACCACCCTGCAGTGCCAGCTGCAGCACCTGAGAAATCGTGCAAACTCCAACAGGAACTTACAGCTAATAATTAATCAGCCAATTCAGATACTAAGTTCTACAGTTAAGATTTTCCACAAGTAATGCAAATAACTGGAAACTGGGGGGGGCAGAAGAACACCAACAGAAGTCGCGATTTACTGTCTATGCTATATTCACAGCAATGTTGCACATGTGCCCAGGCAGCCGGGAGACAAGGTGCAGCAGTGTAATTCACCATGGCCTAAACTAAGCCTTTTATGGAACAAGTGCTGCCCCAAAGTTGCAGGACCAAATTCCTCTGGGCTTCTCAGTGCCAAATGGGACCTGATCCTTATGGAGCCACGCCTAAGCAGCTCAAAATTCACCACCAAGCTCTCCTGAAGAGCTCTTCCTCAGCCAGACTGACCAGCAAAACAAAAACACCCTTCTAGTGCTAGTAGACATTCAGCCGTGACCATGCCAAACGGATCTTTCAGAGCAGCATAGAGCACACGGCTAAAATTTCCAAACAGGTATCTAAAATGAAGGCATCAAAATGTGCATTTTGGCAAGCAAATGTGGTCATTTAACAGATTTTAGAAAGCACGTAAATGCTTAAGCTCCATTAAATTTAATATGCTGACTGTAAACATAATATACCATCAGCACTTGGTAATAAGAGCAAGAAAAAGTACTTTGCTAGCATTGTAATCTTGAAAACATTTATTTATTATTTTGACCACGTATCTGCAACACAAAGTTAAAAGGGGAAAAAATGCTTCAGAAACACTTTCCTACTGTCCGCCTGAATTTGCATCCTTATACTGTATTTACCCCCCACTGTGAATCCCTCTGAATTACAGATTTAACTTACAAACAGAACTCTGACAATCTCCCATCTTAATGATCCCATACTAATCTTATCTGCACAGCAAGTGGTACCACAGTCAATACAACCAGCCACCAGAAAAACTACATTAATGAGAAAAAGCATTTGAAACAGCACAATTAAACAATAGTTTTGTATGTGCCCATACACCATTGTTGTTTCTGTGAAACACTTACATAAGGTAAAAGAAGCTGAAATATGACACATCATGCAATGTATGTCCACAAATAGAAAACGGCCAAAGATCAAAATCTGTTGAGCTCAGGGACAGAGATCCCTGTGTTGCCTTCTGACAGTGCAAAAAAGGGACATCATTTTAAATGTTCAATAGTGTTTGAAACTTTATGAACATTATGAAAGTGTATGTCTGTCAAGTAAGAAATACATTCTGGGTATTTGCAGGACTATCTTTTTTTTTTTCCTCCAGAAATGTATTTGCCCACCCCCAAGTCTAGAATGAAAGCTAGTTTTAGCTTGCAGTTGTTTAAATGCTTCAATCTGCACCACATTATAACAAAAACATAACTGTTCCATGCCCTCAAGTGAAGGGGAAAAAAAGAAAAGGCACATTACAGCCACCAATTACACCATCACAGCATGTACAGAAAGACCAGACCATGGGACAGTAGGATGTAGAGCCAGCATTATACTACCTGGCTTAGATATTGCTATCAGCACTGGCATGAAACAGCTTAAAAATCCATCAGAGCAACAAAGATCATGAGATTAGCTGGGCTCCACACTCGTTAAATCATTATCCAATGCAGATATTACAATGTGGACACATTCAGAATAAAAAAACTGAACTGTAGTCCATAGGCTGAATTATAACATGCATGGGCACTTTCATTAAGTATTCTGTAGGTAACAAGTCAATGGCACTTGCAGCAGAAAATGAATCACGTGAAGGACCCTGAGCATTCATTGAAAGGAAAAGTGGCAAGAAACTACATCATCAGTGGACAGACTAACACGACAGGTACAGCATTAAAAACACTCCCTTGCTACTGCACAAGCAACTATCCTTAGATATCATCACTTATCAGAAGATGCTATGGGACACAGATGTACCATTTTGTTGGGCAAGGAGAGCTAAATATAGTATGCATTCTACGGGCAGTATACCAAAACCAAAAGTAGAAGCAGTAGTAGGCACACGGACAGACTCTCTCATCACACAAAGCATCACTCTCACCACTGGGTAACCAATTCCCCAAGTACTGTGACCGGTACAAAACTTTGCCTTTGTATTTTGAGCAATACCATGAATGTAATAAGCACTGAGACAACCCCAAGAAAGGCTTTGCCTTCTGAAGAAAAGCTTTACATGAAATAACTTCAGATGTCTTTGCTAGTCAAACAAAACCAAACCCTAAAACAGAACAGGTTTTGATTTATCACACATTGCTCAAGGAAAGTGCTCACGTTAAAATGCTCTGTAGATAATGAGCTGATATAAATAATTTGATAATGTGCTTAGGATACTAGGTTAATTTGTTTACCTTTAGAAATCCTAGCTAAACTCATCAAGGCTTGCTGTCGTTCATACAAAAAACAGACTTGTCAGATGATGGTTTTAAAATTTAAGATCTATCCATCAAATCATCATGATTAACAGCAAAATTACTGTGCCACCATGCTTCACTTCTACTAATCATTTCTTTCTATTTATATTTCCTGCTTGCTAATTGCTTACTGTTTGATGAGCAAGCATTTCATTTCCCTTGACCACTCCCTGTAAAGGCTTAGGGTCATTGTAAAAGCAGAAGCAACTGACTGGACAGCACTGGTTTAAAAATCTATATTACATATACACTATTACATTGTATTTACGTTATATAAATATATTTTAATGTATATGTACATGTGTGTACACGTTTGTACATATTTATATATATAAGGGCCAATGAAGCCCTTCTGTCCATTTCTTTCAATGACTCTCAGCAAGACTAGAGGCTGATTCACTAATCTTGCACCTGTTTTAATGGAGGAGGCTTTCCAACACTGAAAATCTTAACCCCATATACAGCCATGACATCACATTATCTGAAATTCTTAAAATGATCTCCTACTAATGAACTGCTACATCCAACAAAGCTGCACAGTAAAATCACTCACTTTTCCAATATGGTCTAGCAATACACAGAATCTTAATAAGAAACTCAAAAATTACTGGTATTTTCAATGAAAGTAAATAAAAATCTCTCCTTTTAAAAACATTTTGAATCAGCAACAGCATTATATGGGAAACACACCAAACCAGCACAAAAACAGTTTTCAGACCTAATTCAAGCTGGCTTTCTCTTGAATTCCTTTCATTTAAATTCAAGGCAAAGCAGAATAATTCTAGAGGATGCTTAGGAACATCCATCCAGTTCTGCTTATTTATGAGAAATTTCCCCAACAGGCAAACATGGCAAATAAAGGAAAATCCAGACAGACAAAGCATCTACTCAGATGCTCAGGGAGGACTTAGGAACCATTTAACAGAGAAGTTTTCTGGTGTAGAAATTAAGGCTCATGTTCTATCACAGTTTCATCTGAGCAAGGAAGTGCTTAAAACTCTTCCTCTTTCCCTCCTACTTAATTCTCTCCTCAGATTGAGGACACTGAAATCTATATTCTCCCTCAGCTTCCAATCCTTTCTTCCTTGGTTGTATTTTGTTTGTTGTTTAAATACACACAATTGGAATGTTTTAACGTGTATTAGTAGGAACCGTGTTCCAGATCTGCCCTTTTCCCAGCAAAACCAAGTTTCCTTCTGCATACTCTCTGTGCAGAGTAGTTCCCACTAGCTAGCTCTAAGCTGCTCCTCTCTCAAAGCATACCCTTTCTGGATCAGAAAGCTTACCTCCTTCCATCTGCTACACACTGAGCTTTTAAAATACATCACTGAAGCCAACACTCATGTTTTTGGGGTACATCAACTGACTGCCTGGGAAGTCTTAAAATGAATAGTCAATTTTGCTTGAGGTAACCACCTTGAACAAAGATATCAGATTGTCAAAGACATTCATATTGCCCTCTGTTAGTGGTAAACATACAGAAACTCCTAGATTTCTGCGAAACTCCTCCCAAATGAGAATTATTATGCTCCATATTTGTATTGAAAAGATATGGATCTCATGCATTCATTCGTTCCACTCTGCATTCTAACTTTTTTTTCCACACACTAACCTGTATCATCATTTTACATTGCCCCAGTGGGTTGTCCTTGCATTACAACACAGAAAAATTGATTCATTCTCAGACACAATTTCCCATTTTATATTGTAAGTATTTTTAAAATATACTTAATGTCTTTTGGATGTTTACAGCAGGACTACTAACTACTGAAGCATTAGGAAGGACATCTGTAGTAGCAATTACTTGATATGGCTTAATCTGCATCAAAGCAAAGCTGGTTTTGAGAACAAAAAGAATCAGCCAGGAAACATTTGTATTCTTTTGGCATCCTTGAGAAACATGACTGCCTGAGGATGGTGGATAATTGCAATGGAAACCTGCAAAACTAGAATTACATTATATCTTATAGTAGGCATTGTGGCACCCCTGAAAGCCCACCCTCAGGTTAAGCAGGTACCAGTTTACTCAGACCAAACTCAGAAGAGGAGAGAAATATTTACATCTACAATAAAAATAAGACTACTTCAAAAGCTACACTGTTACAACTTAAACAACTAGCAGTACTCTGGTTAAGGGTCTGAAATTTCCATTTCAGATGTCAACTTTTCTCNCCCCCCCTTTTTTTTTTATTTCATTTCATTCTGTAAGTGATGTTAAACAAGCAACACCTAGGCAAGCAGCATGGCTCTTCCAGTCCTGCACCCTGGCTGGAAAGAAAAGCGGTCATGCAAAAGGGGATGCAAGAAGATCAGCATAGGACCATCTTTCTTTTTCTACACAGCCAGGTGTTTACTGAGAACAGTAACATAACTTGTGATAGTATCAACACCCCTATATTGCACTTTCTCTTCAAAGAAAGCTGAGGTTTTGAATGATACTAGTGGGGAGGAAGAATGCAAATACACAGAATACAGAAACGCATATCCCAACCATCTTATTGTCTCTGTGACTGGTCAGATGGCCTCAGAAAAATAGATGCTGTTTCATAGAAAAAAATCATACTAATCATACCACAGTAATTGCTATACAATCGTTCACACGAATAGTAACTTAGCAGAATTTTAATGTCTGTCAAAACACATTTGATTGTATAGCATTTCAGCTACAATTTAAGGTAAGCATTGCTTAATAACTTGTGGTATTTATTTGATATACTGTAAAGAATGAAAAAATTGTACTTAAACCACAAATACTTCTCTATTACAAGCATTTGAATTTCTAAAATGAGCAATGGTCCACTTAAAAATCCATTCTAACATTACTGCTCTGCAGGTCAGCTACAAATTATTCTAAAACACCTCTTGAATAAAACTCAGATTTACATAAAAATGTGTTTTGAAGTTACTTTTTAATATGCATTTTAAAATATATAGATATTGTTACAAGTCTTATGAAAACCTTTATTGAGCAGTCTGTGACAAGACAGCTTGTTAAGAAAAAGATTTCCTGAGTGATTCTACTGAACATGACAATTTTCACTAAGATTAAAACCTGCTACTAAGGCTTCTGGGGAAAAAGCCTCATCCACTTTCCAGTTTCTGCCAGCTGAACACAATGAGATTCTAGCTAAATAACTTAACGTGATAGGTACACATAACATCCAAGACAAACTCCAGTAAATTGAGTTGATGGATGGATGTGTATGTACATGGTAATAGAATTAGTCCCACAAGGTGCCAATAATTGTAGCTTGTACTAAGTGTATTAGTCTGATGATTACTAATCTACTCAATCCCAAATCAAGAACATGCTTAAGTACTTCTCTGAATCAGAATTTAAGACCTTGCAGAACCCAGCTGTAAATATAAAACTATATAGGCAAAAATTTGACTACCAACATTTGACAAAACTTATTTTTCATGATGTGAAATATCCATGGCCTCCTATGTAGCAGATTTTTTCCTTTGTAATTATTTACATATTGTTTAATAGATAAAGCAATTCCATTGGTTATGACCTCCCCAGGTTAAAAGTTGTTCAGGATCACACAGAAGTATAGGAACAGAGTTCACTGATTCGATTCAGTCCTGAAGAATTTGGAGAAGATTGTCCTCACTGAAGTCAGCAAAAAACAATGACTTAACTCATGTTACAGAATAAGCTGTTATGACTACATTTATTGATTTATTATAGGCTTAAAGAAAAAAAAAATCAAACACAGCAACAACAACTGAAGACAACAGATGCTTCCCAGTTATTGTTCTATTAATACCCTGAAAGGTCCTTTATTTTGCTCTATTTCCATTTATCCAATAATATCAGTAGTATGCAGGATTCTGGCATGAAAAGAAAATCAAAGAAAATGAGACTATTTTAATACATCTATGTTTAAAGTAAAAGAAATTCCCAGCATTTTTAATTCTTCTTTATAGTGCTCAATTAAAAAGAAATTTCAGTAACAGTAGTAGTGATATGTATCACGTGATACCAAGTTTCTGTCAAGGCAACTAATGTTGCCGTCAATAGATTATACTTTTCCTCTGTACATAAAAACTGTCCTCAAATGACTTGAGAGGTCATCAAGATGCTTAGGTGTGGTTCTGTTTTGCACAGCAATTTCTCTCCCTTATAAATCTACTACCTGTAACTGAGATTTGCCAATATAGCTTCCAGTTCCGCTATGTCAGAGAAACAGTGAGTGAAAATACATAGGACTTCACCATTTATGTGCCAAACAGTCTCCCTAACTCCTATAATTTCAACAGAAGGATTGCTACCTGTATCATGTTCTTGCAGATTTATTCACTGCAACTTTTACTCTAAGGCTGCAAGGTTGAAGCCTTACACAATATTGGCACTGTTGGCACTTGAAAAGTAAGAACAGTTGTATTAGACATTTCTTTTGGTTAAAACAAATCAGATTTTCCTTGTTCAAAAAGAAAAAGGAAGTTACAAGAGCAAAATATCAACACAAATTTGTTATCTGGGACTAATGGAATATGGCCATTTGGTAAACCATACAGTACCTGCCAAAATAAGCTATGTGCATCGCCTGTAATTAGTTCAATAGTGTCCCCAATCTGGATATGCAATGGTGGACCATCTTGTGGCGCTGGTTGTGGTATTCCATTGTAGTTTCGAATTACTTGCATTTTTGGTAAGCCTGAACAGAAAAAAAAAAAACAAAAGAAAAAAATCAGCATGTGTATTTTAAAAAAGCAATTAATCAAAAATACACTGTGTGCTTAATAGGTATCTGACTAAGGCACAATGGCAGACTACTTCTTTCACTTGATTACCTTATAAAAGTATATCACATACAACCTAACTTTTCTTTTTTTAAACCTACTTTTAAAGAAAAAAGGCAACAAAAAAAAGGCTTTGTCCTTCATTTTTCCTGGGGCAAAGTTCATTTCAGTTCCATTAAGACTCTTCCTAGAAGAGCCTTCTTCCTTCCCTTTCTCTTCCTTCTATATGTGCAGAGATCCCTGGACCTGTTCAAATCTTCACATTATCTTTGTAATTCTAGGCAAAAAATGTGATGAACTAGTATTAATGACACCAGTATGGAGAATCTCGTAGCTTGTAGACCAATATTACCAAAGATCCTACTGCTCTTGTGAACATGTCCAAGAGAATAAGGCTGACAATCCTTCTAGGCTTCTCATAAGACTTTTTTCTTTCCTTCAGTTTTTGACAATATTTTTGGATACATGTAGTAAAGCCTAGATCAATTTAATGTTTCATTTCCAAGACAAGAACTCTGGTTGCAAGCTATTTCTGCCATATGAATACTGGCTGCATCTACACAGCTGAACCACTTTTTTTTTTTTTTTTTTAAGGGAGCAATCCACCCCCAGAGACACAAAATATTTTGCTCAAAGATTATTCTCACTACCCCTACAAAGAACTAAGTCAAGAGCCCTCCCCACTAAGCCTCCCCCATAATGGGGAGGGAGATTTCAGCCAGCAAAGAAAATTGTGGGAACTCTAACTCCATGTTCTTATAACTATAATTGCACTTTTAAAAAACACTTAAAGCATTATGGACAGCTAGTCTATTGCACTAAAACAGCATCCTGTAATATTATAAGAATACTTGAAATCAAGTGAAGAAGTACGAGCTCCATAAGAAACACAGCAAAGAGTTGAGCTGTTCTGAAAGCATTTTTTTTTTTTTTTGCTCTTTATATTGCCAAGGAAAGCATCGTTTTAATGGAACGGATCTACTATTAATCACAAAGTGTAATTTAAAGGTAGAGGGAGAGTGTAATATTATCCCTGTTTTTAGCTGCACATGGGATTTTCAAGATTGCTATAATTAAGTGGGCGTATCCATTTATAATCTTAACCTCGAAGTTTTTGGTTAAGTAAGATTTTGTAAGAATGTATACTAATAATACAAATTAAGAGTGAAAACACACAGTCAAGGTCACTGGGCAGTCATATTTAACCATTTTCTTACTGGAAAGTAATAGGATCATAGAGTCATCTAGGTTGGAAAAGACCTTCAAGATCATCAAGTCCAACCATCAACCTGACCTACTAAGTCCTGTCACTAAACCATGTCCCTTAGTGCCATGTCCACATCTCAAATATCTTCAGGGATGGTGACTCCAGCACTTCCCTGAGCAGCCAATTCCAATGCTTGATCACCCTCTCCAAGAACAGATTCTTCCTCACGTTCGATCTAAACCTCTCCTGTTGCAACATGTGACCATTTCCTTGCGTCCTGTCACTTGTTACCTGAGAAAAGAAACTGACACCCTTCTTACTGCAACCTCCTTTCAGGTAGTTGTAGAGAGTGATGAGGTCTCCCCTCAGCCTCCTCTTCTCCAGACAAAACAACTCCAATTCCCTCAGCTGCTTCTCCTAAGTCTTGTTTTCTAGTCCCTTCACCAGCTTTATAGCTCTTCTCTGCATACACTCAAGCAACTCAATATCCTTCCTGTACTGAAGGACCCAAAACACTATTCAAAGTGTGGTCTCACCAGTGCTGCATACAAGGGGACAGTCACTTCCCTAGTTCTGCAGGCCGCACCACTTCTGATGCATGTCAGGATGCCATCGGCCTTCTTGGCCACCTGGGCAAACTGCTGCTTCACAGTCAGCCAGCTGTCAACAAGCACCCCTAGGTCCTTTTCTACTGGGCAACTTTCCAGCCGCTCTTCTCCAAGCCTGTACCACTGCATGGGGTTGTTATGACCCAAAAGCAGGACCGGGCACTTACCCCTGTTGAGTGTCATGTGATTGGACTCGGCCCATTGACCCAGCCTATCCAGATCCCTCTGCAAAGCCTTCCTACCCTCAAGCAGATCAACAATCCCACCTAACTTGCTATCGTCTGCAAACTTACTGAGGTTGCACTCAATCCCCTCCCTCATCCAGATCATCAATAAAACATTAAACAAAATTGGCCCCAACACTGAGTCCTAGGGAATGCCACTGGTGACCAGCCACCAAGTAGATTGAACTCCACTCACTAGGACTCTTTGAACCCAGCCATCTGGCCAGTTCTTCACCCAGCAAACTGTTCACCGGTGCAAGCCATGAGAGCCAGTTTCTGCAGGAGAATACTGTGAGAAACTGTGTGAAATGCTTCACTGCAATCCATTTAAACAACCTCCACAGCCTTTCCCTCATCTACTAAGCAGGTCATCCTGTCACAGGAGACCAGGTTAGTGATTAACTTCTAACGGAAAGGATTGGTAGGTCTAGAAAAGACCTAATTGTGTTGCAAGATCATTATTGCAATCTAGGTGGCAAGAAATACAAATATTTGTGATCTCTTACATGATCTCCTCTAAACTGTATGAAACATGACGGAAATCACCTTCAATAATTACTACTCTGTAGTTAAGAATAAATACTAATCCAAAGTGCTGATGAAACGTTGAGCAAAATAATACCAGTTCCTACATTACTCAAACGACATCATAACTTTTACTATCTCTTCAAACTATCCGGTGTACTTAAAATGGGCACCTAATTACTACTAAGCCATTATTCCACTTAGGTAAATACCAGACCTTGCTTTATTTCTCAGCTTAAGGCTGTCACACTTTGAAATTCTGATTGAGCATCAAGAAACACTGCATCTATTGTGTAGCAAATAAAAGCAACGCTGCATACAAGCGTCTACTCAAAGCTGACAACTTTGTCCTAATGCAAGAAAACTCCCTTATCACAATCTAAATGATAGCTCTGCACATGTGATAAACTGTAAGCATACACTCACACTTTGAAGTCTAACCAAACCTACAAAAACATTATTTGCTTTATGAAACCTTGTATCAGGTGATTTAGTTTATCACACTCCTAGTGTGCAGATACAACATATTTAAAACACCAACTTTGTATTAATCTCAGATGAGAATGAAGACATCCTCATACATTTTTCAGTGCAAATCCTATTGTGTCTTTAAGACAATGCATTTCTGAAATTATTAATCATAAATGTGTAAAATGACTTGCTATTTTTATTTACTGATATTTCATTGGTAATTGTTATTTTTGGCATCTCTGAAAACCAGGCCAACAGAACTTGGAAAAACGTGGTGTGTCGGCCAGCAGAATTATTTAAAATGTAACAAAGAATTAACCATGTTAAAATACACTATGCCTAGAATAGTTGCATGTAACTCAGTACGCTTAATTCTGTGAAATCCTACAGCAATGCTGATTATAGTACAGAGAGGTGTAATGGATCAAATCCCATCCATTCTTAACAAAGGAACCAGCTCATACAATCTTATCTGTTTAACAAGCTTATCCAAAAACTAATTTGTTTGTTGCTACTATTCATTTCAGAATTACCATTTCAGTATTTTCTTCTGTCCAACGTAAATTAGTTCACAGCTAACTTATATCCATTTCACCCAGTGGTAACAGTCTGAACAGTTCTTTTCCTTGCCTGCATTTGTTTTCACAATGTAGTTACAGAGAGCAATCATACCCCTTCTAACTTCCATTTTGCTTGTCTAAATGTGCCAAGTTTTTAGCCACCTCTAGTAACAGATCAATTCCTCCGAGGCAGTATACCAAGTGTTTTACTTAAGTTCAGACAGACAAGATCTAGAATATTTTCCTTGTCCATCTTGAAATTTCATTCTTAATTTGCACATGGATTCATCACAAGTGTGAACGAGTGTACACATTACTTGCTGGAAGGTGATAAAACAGACAGGAAAAATGTTATGTTACAGAAGCCTGAACTGTTTGATGTGTAATCATTGATTATTTGTGATAGAAACAGTACAGAATATTACACGTTAAAGACTAGAATGTAAAATGCAATAAGCATTAGAGACTGCCATTGTGACGTACACAGCTGCAGTACTGAGAGCATGTGACAACTACAGAAAACTTCTGGAAAAATATCTAGCAAAAAATATATACACATATATACACTTTTTTTTCCATGAATGTGTTTAAAAGCAGATAACATTACAACAAAAATCCTATTGATTTCCATAAGGTCACATTTCCACATAACTGAAAGCTTTTGTCAGGAAGCTTCCCACCTAATTGGAAGATGCAAAACCAGCTTTGCATTTCTGACCTTAAAATCAAGGAGCAACGAACTGGCCCAATTATTCCATCAATAAGTTGCTGAAATTTACTTCACTTGAAAACCGGGAAAACCCCGAGATTCCTAGAAAAGTCTTCATAGCCAAGCTCTGGGTCACAGGCCTAACACAAATTGATTATCTAAAGCATGCCTTATGAGAAAAGCAGAAAGCATGCTAGAGTCAGGGTTAAATAAGTACCGGTTTAGCTGCATTATAGAAAAATAATACCTTTCATAAAACATATCACACATTTGAGTATTTAATCTTATAGCTACGGGTCACAGAAGGTTATATTTTAGAACTAAAGTAGTACACAATAAATTAGAATACCCATTATATATGTTCTCATCATTTCATATAAACTACTTATATTCCTTACAGCAGCTCTGCATTTATGAATAGCACTGAATGACCCTCAGAGTTTCATGCAGATTTACAAATGCCTTTTTTTTTTTTTTTTTTGCCAACAACATGCATAATGTATGCCCTACAATAACCTCTATCTGTCAAAGTTGATTCCAGCATCTGTTATTTCCAAACAATGCAGAACATGGTTTCTGCATTGGGCAGGGATCATTTTAATATACAGAATAATGACAGAGTATAGGAGACTGGGGTGCAAGGGTGAATTTGTGGATATTCTATACACTATTAGCATAAAGGCATAAAACAGCTCTATCTGCACTGAACATGCACTCCTAGTTAACACGAGTCTTGAAGGAAGACTTTCTTTTTCTCTAGGAAAAATACAGCCTAGTTACCAAAAGCCACTAACACAAATGACGAAAGCCTCCTTCCTTCAAGAAGCTTTGAATTCATAATAGAATTTTAGACCATCTGCCAGGGCCACATCTTAATGCTTCCAGAATCTCAACACAAATACAATTGCCTTTCTTACAGGAAATGACGTGAAGTCTCACTAATTCTGTCCTTTCTTTCACTAAAAGAGCATGCAGGGTGTCTATCTGGAAACTCTGAACTTGCTTCAAACTTTTGTTACTTATTTTTATATCAAAAAAAAAAAAAAAGGCAATGCAGCAAGGACAAGGAACAGACTGCCATGCCATGATTGATAAGCCTCCCACAGCAAAGACAAAAAGAAACACTCCATCTCAGTTCTCAGAGTAGATTCATCTCCAGCCGCCTTAACCCTTCAACAAGGAAATAAGGCAAAGTAACCCATGGCAGCATCTCACTGTGTCATGGGATTAAATGTCTGAACAGTGACCCACAGTGTAGCAAATCATGTTAACAGCACAAACTAAAGACTGAAAGGCAAAGGAGACCCCACATTTAAATAAAAGCAAAGGAATCCAAAATTAGCATGTATACCACAGTAAGTAAAATTAGAAGTATAACTTCAGATAATAAAGCAATAAGGTGTTATCATTAAAAAAAAAGAGGGAAATTGATGTGTTAAGGACAGCAGTGTGAAGAGCAGGTGGACTGCTATGCCCACAAACTAATCATCCATGACAGTTTGCCAATTTTATACACACACACACACACACAAAAAAACAAGCTTTACACCACCTTTCTTGGGAACGTCTTGGTCCAATACTAACATTATTAAAAGCTAATTAAAAAGATGTTCTATTCTGAGCAAGGAGTACATGAAAACAAAGTCCTTTAGCATTCTCTCCATGTTCTTCAAATCAGCCCTTCTAGCTTTGTGTCAATCATTGTTTTAAATTCCTGTTCCTAATAATTTCCTTGCAGAATTAAAAGTATTCTTCTCTTGCATTTTATCAGAGCTGCTTTGTAATTCCTAATCAGTGTCATCTACTTCTGCAGCTGCAGAAGTCAATAGCATTGTACAGTTACTGCCAAAGGGAAAAATTTTCTAGAAGGACTTCTCAGCTGGTGAGAAGACCCAACTAAAGCAACACTCCTACTCAGTTTGCTGGACTGTCTATTAAGAAAATGAAAGAAAATAGTTGGGCTGGTTTGTTATGTGTTTTTTTTTGTGTGTGTTCATTTCTTTTTTACTTTTAGGCCCAGTACTGCTGACAAATTACAGAACTTATGTACATGGAACATGTTAGCGCAGTCTTTAAAGTGCACTTTTCAGAGAGGCAATAATTTAAATAATTACTATTGGACAAAATTAATTCAGTGAATGAGTACATAGACATACCTCAAAAGATATTTTAATTGAACTTTTAATTCTCCCAGTCTTAACTCATTATTTTTGTATGTCATCATAATTAAAAGTTCTAATTTTAGATATTGCACATAAACCTTATGTCTAGGCAAGATGACTGAAACACTGAGG
This sequence comes from Anseranas semipalmata, assembly GCA_013399115.1. Classification (NCBI taxonomy): domain Eukaryota; kingdom Metazoa; phylum Chordata; class Aves; order Anseriformes; family Anseranatidae; genus Anseranas; species Anseranas semipalmata. The sequence goes on along the minus strand of VXAA01000959.1, from coordinate 343,538 downwards.
GTGCCCAAGAATCAGTTTTGAAAGTTTCATCCCTGTTTGTCTTCTGATTAGAAGTTTGTCTGAGTAATATTCAATAAAGACTCGATGTTTTTCATATGACTAACCACAATCCATGGTTTTGCTGTTTCACTCAAATTTGAGTCGAAAGACTTCAGAAGGCTGATTATTATAACATTTAACAGTTACCATGAGCCTTATTCAACTGCTCAAACTCCTGCATTCAACTGTTTAAACTTCTGCTTATATACCCCAGTCGGGGCTCTCTTTTATAGAGAGAACTCGCTAGCACAGGCAGGGGAAATCTTCACTATCTCATGATTCAGATGACAAATTTGTAATGCACTCCAAACCACACTCATATTTCTCTTTCACTTCGAGACAGAAGATTTCAGGGCTGTCATCGTGCAGGACAAACACAACTACTGAAAAAATTAAAGTTCTCTAACCCCACTCTCTGTGACTGTTCTCCCTCAACTGTTCCTACTATTCTATCTCCTTAAAAAGCTTCTTGATGCAGCACTCAGGGTTCCCTCCAGTCCTTTACTGCTTGTCAAATATCCATTTCCTGTAATTATTCAAAGACTATTTTTCCACCATTTCTCTTTAATGCTTCATATATAAGCTGTATTCTTGGCAAAGACCTCTGCAAAAATGGTCAACCATCAACTAAAATGAAGATGTGTGGGAGGAAAAATCTGTCTGCTAACAGTCTGATCAACAACTTGTTATCAGAAACAGAAAAACACTAAAACTCGGGAAGTCCTTTTGCTTCTCTGGGTTTTGTAGACCTGATCACAGGCAAAAATCCTCCTGTTAGGTACCTGTAGCTCCATTGCCAGAGAAGACGCACGCAAAACTTGCAACTACATTGCGAATCATAGCAGGAGTTCACTACATGGAAAGTAAACAAGTCTAGCTATGTTATTCAATTTACATGCTTGAATTTTTGAAATTGTGCAACTTGTAAAAAAATCAGTGTAGAAGTATTTGAAATTGCAGTAGTTTGTTTTAAGAAGAATGCAGACAGACATCTTCCCCCACCCTGAACATCAGCATTAGTTAGCTCAAAAGGTTGTGTTTTTCTTTTTTTTTTTTTCTCCTCCAGCAAAGATATTTTAGGATAACTCTTTTTAATGTTCAGTGACAACATGAGCAGTGTTAATAATATTAGCAGCATGGGTACATTGACACTCACTGAGATGGCTACTCCTCTCTCAGTAGCAGCTACCAAGTCAAGGCTAAACTTAATGCTTTGCTTTCTTTCTTAAGAGACATACATACATTTGGTCCTGTACATCCGTATGTACTGCAGCAATAAAGAATCCCATTTTCAGAAATCTCAAGTACCCTAGACCTCCCCACTAGTTCCAGCTGTACTTATAGCTTGGCATTGAAAACTTCAGTGCACTGCTTTGGAAGACCTGGACATGCCCTAGATGGATAACTGTGGATTGCAAATGCAAAAAATGATGTTTAAAAGAACAAAAACTTCATGTTCAATTGCAACATCACGGCTTATTATTTATACCCAGAAACAGCTATCTGGCATTTAAAACTTTGATGTCTGCAGTTTATCCTTTCCAAAAAGACAGTTCTGAAAAGACTGCACTAAAAGGAAGTAGGGGAGAGCTAGGAAGGTCACTAACTTTATAATGGTCATATCCACATGTATTTTGTGATAAATTTGACTGAAAACTACTTTTCTTTCACAGACAAACCTTTTTTTCCATTTCTTAGCATGCCTTCCTGCAAACAAGTGTTTTGTACAATCTCACGTTTTGTATAATTTTAGCTTCAAAAACTCATGGAAGCAACTAGTCCTTACTTTCAGTGATACAAGGAGGTATCTTTGTTAGAGTAAGGGATTCAGGAATTGTCTAGATTGAAAAGAATCTCAGCAATTTGAACAAGCACTAGAAATGGCTGAGTGCTAAATATTGTTACATGAAAAAACAAAGAATAATCAGGTTTCAAAAATACAGTTTTCATTTGTATTGACTAATGACATTTCATTATTTCAATGTAATCTAGTAAGTAAACTGGGAATATAAATTTAAAATATAATATTGCCTCAAAATTAAGTATCTTCATTATTTTCTTAAAAACTGAGAAAACTAGAGTTTTATCATTTGAACTAAAAATTGTGGTCAATGAGGCGCTGCTTTATATAAAGGCACAAGGCATGAAAATTAACCATTGTTAATTACCATGTCTTTTAATGTGGGCCTATAGACAGGCATGGCATTCTAAAAGGTGCATCTGTTCAAACAAGTACATGCCCTGAAGGGCTAACAAGTTCTTCTGGGCAAACACTATAGATGAGCTTTGAAGGTGTGTTCATACAGAAGTAGAGTGTGTGCAGCAAAAGGCTCTAAAAAGACAGACAAGTCTTGGAAGATAAAAATCCATTCTTTCAGAGAAGCAATTACTTTGAGCTGTATTTTTTAAACTATCTTCTGTTGGCCCAGGGATAATTCTGTGGCAAGGAGTCAGAAGAAAAAGGTCCAAGAACAAGAGCCCTACTCTGGAAGCTAAGTTTAATACTGTGAAGTGTCATCCATCTTGAACAGGACCACAGCATTTTTCTGTTGAGTAAGCTGTAGCGTATTCACTGACTAATTTTGAACAGAACTTGGTCAGTTTAGTAACAACAAAAATCGTCTTTTCTAAAAAAATATACTGCAGTAACAATATGATAGTCCAATCTCTCCTGCGGTGCCTGAAAGCATGGCATGACAGGAGGCAGCTCCACCTCCCAACAAGTCTATTCAGCACAAATGGAATTAGTCATCCTGCTGACTATACTATCTGTACACTCAAGTAAGTCTTGGACAGCAAGATGGTAACCGTACACATTATAACCTATGAAAATGCAGACTTATGCCAGCTAGAATCTTTCACACGTCTCAAACAGAATTTAAAAACATGCATTGCTGAAAATGTGCTGAGATTTTATTCATCAGACATCGCAAAAATGAAAGTTATCTTTCATATTTCTTTTGTACTCTGTATTGACTAATAGCATCTGCCTCTAAGATAAAAGACCTTACTCAGTTTCTGCTAATTACAAAAAAAAAATCCTCTGGCAAAAGAATTGCTTTAAATTATTACATAACAGGAGCAATAAGTGGCTTATGCCTGACAAAGCAGGCAGGTTCCTGCAAATGACGGAATAAATTCGCTTGCATGCACCCTCTTTGTAATGCTACATAATCCTTCAGCATTGTAAGTTAAACACTCTTGTGATCTTCCTCCTCAAGCAATACTTCTTTTTGATAGTCTCTACCCTGATTGTGGCAGATACATCTTTTACTTCTTAATCAACAGCTCTTACCCTACATACAAAAAAGTCTCAGTCCAGAATAAAGATTCTTTGCATGGAAGCGCCTAAAAATGAACGCTGACAAGAATTATGGCATTATATTAATCAGTGGAAGGACACTGTTGCTTTGCCTCAAATAAATTTGGTTTCAAAAAGCATACCTATTGATTTCTGGTTTGTATAGGTTACAGTGGGAAAATAGCAAAAACTTGCTTTCATTAAAATAACACATTGTAACAGTAAAAAAGGATGGGTGCTGGTTTCACTGCTACTGTAGCGTTGATAATATTGTTTATCCCCAACACATACTTGCGGTTTTGTTTTTATGCTGCATACTTTGCATGTTTGAAGCACTGGCAGTCTCTGAAAGTAACTCTGAGGAAATCCAAAAGGCACGGTATTCTGTGACACCTCCAGCTCTTCCATGAGTCTGTAGTATCCCTAGCCTCACTCGGCTGACATACCTATACAATGACACTTAGACCATGCTTCAAGTATCCAATGAATATAAAAAAACTGTATATACCTATATATCCTACATATTATTTGATTTTACTGTCTACATTTGTAAGTTACCCTTTCTCTTCTGGCAGGATTGGCATATTGAAATCTATATGCTACTCTGATGTACTAGTTTCTGCCAACTCCCTCTCCCTTTTTAACAAAGAAAATTATTTGTAATTTTAGTACAAATTTTAAAAATTGTTTAAAAAATTAAATAGCTTTTCTGTTTGCATTTATGTACTTAACTTGAAAATGGATCCACATTATGAATAAACAATAAGCACTAAAAGGGTGCTCCCCATAAAGATACAAATAACAATGTACAATAAAATGACCAACGACCACTTTTTTTTGTTAGAAGAGGTTATTGGTAAATTAGCATAGGCAACATAGATGGGAATCACATCTAGTCCCCTGTCTAGATGTCAATCTTGCCATAATAATCAGGCTGCATCTTAAAACTTTTTGGCTTCTTTCCCTCACAATTCCTACTTAAGAAAATAAAACAAACACATACATTTCCCTCATCTGCTCATCTTCCCAGTAGTGAGAAATCTCCTGTGTTCTATTTGCAGCATGAGTATGGATTACGTACTCCAGCAAACACTGGGTAATTTGCTAGGACATAAATCATACCTGAAAGCAACAAAGGATATAGGTTAATGTTCCATATAACCCAGCACAAATGTTTTCTGTTGCACCTGCACTAAATGTGCAGCCACAGGACTCCATGGTTCAGCAACCCAATCACAGAGAAAATCATTTATCAGTCCCCTCATCACCACCACCTCCTCCCATGACCAGTTCTTCACCAACTCACTGAAGCAACTTAGTCCTATAACCAGATAATCATTATAGTTTAAAAAAACACATTGAGGGAACACCTGGGTGGGTAAGAAGGACCACACCTTGTGGCAGCAGCCTGTAGTTACATCAAAGAAACACCAGAGATCAAACTGACATCAGCAGAGCCCGGTGAGTTGGTTCTTTCTCCCAAAAAGACTGCTTTGACAATGAATAGCCTTTATGCATTTAAATCCCAGCATCAGTTCTTCGAGCTTAGTTGATCACTCAACATTTCTCAGATGCCTGAGCCATGAGCAGAGCTACATACAATTACAGGATTTAAACGCACCAGAAACAGAGAGCTAACAAAAGCAGCTACAATGCACAAGAGCAGTCGAGATTTAAGTCTCCATAATTAAGTCTTATACTCTTTCCTTTCGAGCCTTTCTCCCGGTTTACCCTCTTCTCCCCATGATCAAGAAAAACAGGGTGGGGGAAAAACTATAAGGCAAATTGTAGGGTCTTACAGGACAAAAATAAATTTAACTTGTAGAAGATGTAGTGACATTAAGTGAATTCCGCTCTACTAAAATTATCAATGGTATTTGCAAGACAACTGCTTTTGCCAGAGATGAGATGTTACTCTGAAAAAAAAAAAAAAAGCTAGGATCCACACATGCATCTTTTGTTGTTGTATCATACTTCATATGATTTGCTGCTGTCAAATCCCATAAAGGAAAAAAAAATCCAAGAACAGTAAATATGCTGCTTTACTATCTGAACTAAAAGACATAGTGCCTCATGCTCTCTCCTCTCCCCACATCTCCCATTCCAAACGAGTTGGTTAAAGAATAACCTCTAAGGTTATAAACTGGAGCAGTTTTCAAGCTATCAGATAATAAAGTTACTATTTAATTCCCTGTTACACACTAAAGATTAAGAAATGCAAGTTATGAATAGTACAAGACTGAACAAGTCTTCTGTTTATTCGCAGGTCAGCAAGAGCAGTAATGAGACCTGAACTCATACTTTTTTTTTTTAATTCCTTATAAGTTACTTTTTCCAGATGAAACACATCAAAGAATTAAAACAAGTAGGTTGAACTAATTGATTCTACTGAAAAACCAATCAGATCAATTTTATACTGTCACTACTTGGAAAGACTCTTAAGTACTAAATGAATTCAAATATGAAATTGCTGAGTTGTTAATCATGATCTGTAACCTATTTCTTAAAATAGCCTCAGTACCAGAGAAATAAATGACATTAAGTGCAAAAGCAGTGCTTTAAAGCAACTCAGCTGATATCAGTAGATGCCTTCACATGACTATCTGATGTTTGTACCAGGCAGACTAGTCTACTATGAAAACAGAATTTGCAAATATATGGATAAATATAATGTAACGAGTAAAAAAATATATATATTCTTAAAGAAAAATGGGGTGCATTGTTTAGAGTTCTTTCAAGTAGACAATGAACATGAGGATCAAGATGATATACTAATACGGACTAGCAAAGCACTTTTAACAGGACACTGTTTTTTGCTTGTCTGCATGCTTATAGATCCAAGAATGATCTTTCTCACCAAACCTGCATGCAGTATTGAAGATACAGATTCATCATATGAGATACAGCCCAATAATGAGGTTTTCTAGTTCTGTGGCTTGCTCCTAGAAATTTCTGTGAATTGGTACACAGCAGAATTAGATTATGATTTTAAGGAATTGATTTTAAAGAATATTAGGAATGACTCCAAGATCTTGTTTAAATGTTCACTCAAAAAAAAAAGAGAAAGGTGGGTGCAGAAATTGTGAAGAGGTACCAAAAAAGTCTCTGTATCAGAAGAATTAAGCAGATAAGGGCTCTGCAGGCTGGAAGAGATGACTAGATGGGATATGACAGAGACAACTCATGAGTGGCACAGAGAGTGAAAAGAAAGTATCCATTTGTTATTCACTTTCTTGGTAAAAAAAAAAAAAAAAAAAACAGCAGACAAAGTAATAGCAGGCTTAAAACAAGAAGTACTTTACTCACACAACTGACAATGAAAGTAATAGTGAAAGGATGTTGTGAATGCCAAGACTTTAGAGTGGCTCAAAAAGTGATCATTTTTCTTCCATATATTTTTCTTAAGAGCTAAGAAACAAAACCAAAAGCTACCGGGGGGAAGGACCACAACATCTTACTCCATATTCTATCCCTAAGCATCCATTTAATTGGCTACTGTTGAAGAAGCGATCCTGGGCAAGCTTGGCCTGCAGCCTAACTCACCCTCATTGTTCCCTTCTCTTGGAAGCTCAAAGAGGTGAGCAGATTAAAAACTCTTCTGAAGAGCAGCATCAGTTTCTCAAGCTCTTGCCTCTGGCCCCTTCTACCAAGCTGTAAAACCTTCCTTACACAGAAGACAGAGGCAGTTCTGCGAGCCTTTCTTCTATGAATTTTCAGTCTTTTTTCTCCCATGGGATGGATGTTTTTAGTTTTACACTGTTTCTCAAATTCTTTGTGTGAGAATTACTTTGAAGTAGTGATCAAATACTGATTTAGTTAAATGAGTAAGCCACAAAAAAAGAAACCATATGCTTTAAAACCATATGCTGTTAAAATTCAGCAACTTTTGACTATTTTTAATCAATCATTGCCTTACTTTGTTTTGCCTTCTGAGAACAACTGTACCCTGAAGATTAAAATCAGATATGGAAATACATGGTAAATGCAGTGCTCCTCTTGAGGATGAGTAAGAGATTTAGAAGTCCCAATAAATATTAGCAAAATACTATGCAATTCCCTTCTACTTGCCATGGTAACTAAAGGCAACTTCAGGTCACAATTTCTGCACCCACCTTTCTCCCCCCCCCCCCCCCCCCTTTTTTTTTTTAAATCATGCTGTACTATTTGTGAAAATGCAAAACAGTAGCATTTTAGTTTACTGATCATACCTGGATGTCTATTTTGTCCACTTTCACTCTTACCTTTTTTCTTTGCTTGCCAACTTCCTCATAGTTACCCATACAGTGACATTTTGCTTAGAACAGTGTGTTGATAGCATTTTTATGTAGAAAAAAGATACCGTAGAATTTTTAACCGACTTCACCTTACAAGTTATATTCATACATGCTGAGCATGTATGAAACACCATATCACCCAAGAAAAAAAAACATGTTAGTTGCTCAAGATCTGGAGACAGTCCCCAAAACACATCCAATAAGACAAAAGAGTCTAAATTACTCAGCTACAAACTAATCTTGCAATCCAACAAGGCAAGGATGAAAGAGTTGGAAAAAAAATATATTTCACCCTTTGGCATCTGGGTCTTCTGATGTTTAATTAAAAGAAAAGGCTAAAGGCTATGTTCTTCTCTGAATGTTAGCACACTGCTGAGATGCCAAAGGGACAGGCACCTTCCAAAATACCTTGCCCCAACAGGAATGTAAAAATAATTTCAATTTAAAATATAACAACCCAAATAAAATTCATTAAACTGCATTTGAAATGCTTCATTGGAAGACAAAACTCTGCTTCACCTCACAGAAATGCATTAGTGGAAAATTTCTTGGTGCAAAACATTAGACATGTTCTTTCTTGTATCACAACAAAGACGAATACGTTATTTTGGGAAGCAACAATAGCTCAGCAAATAGCATTAGTGCTGCAGTAAAAAGGCAGGGAACCCAAATGTAAAATATATTTTTAAAAATGTGAGATAAAAAACTTAATTCACTCTCACAAATTAAGTCACAATTCATGGTATCTCTGAATTCACTGCTGCTGAGATCCACCTGGAGGGGGCTGTCCCCTCAGCTGCTCCTAAGAATCTGGTGACCACAATGGAATTCACTGAATCTGGTCTTGAACCCCCCCATGTTGTCCCAGCCACATGATGCAAAACACATCAAAACACAGCTGTCAATACTAAGAGTTGCTCAGATTACAGCTGCAATCCAATTCCTTGAACCACTCCAGGACATTCAGAGTTACACTTATGTTGGCAAGCAGCATTGCCTGTCTTTCTGGAGCACAGTGTCTCCCTTCTGCAGCAAGAGAACTCCCAGCTGCCCTGTTAAACCTGTTCTTACCTGCAATTCATCTGGTTCACACAGATTCCTAGAGACACACACTGTACACTTTATTGCACCTTGAACAAAATGTTTAGATGCTGTGTACGGAAGGAAAAAGCATCCAAAACCCTATAAAACCCCCATAAATGTTAAGTATATGCGTTACATACTTATAATCAAAGCTCATTTTAGGTATTATAGCTTACATTACAGTAGAACATTTCAGAGAAGTCTTTAGCAACTTAGCAAATCTAATGTTCCACAAACACTGCAGAATTATCTCTAGGGAAAACATGCAAAGCTGTACATACTTTGACATGACTGTCAGTTATTAGACACCAACTCCAAGAAAAGTAAAACTCTGAGTTCCTTCAAGTCTAAAACTGCATGTCTCCTGGTTTTCTTTTCTTTTCTTTTTTTTTAAGCCTTATAGGCTACATTTTCATCTATAATAGGGAATTTCAAACACTAAATCAAAAGGACATAAATAGGTCCTTCTGGCTAGTCTGCATGCAGCAGTGTCCAAGTCTCCTGGTCAGTTACAGGATTGATGCATGTCTTATTATTGTGAACCTTTTAAGTGCTCTTAACAGTAAGCAGCGGGGAAGACCTCAAACTTGTCAAACCACAAACTGCATCACTAGATGATTTGTGAAACATCTTTCCTTCAGTATTCCTTCGGGCTTTCCCCAAGTTCATTTATAGTCCCCCTGACATTTATAGTCAGCTGCTCCTTCATACACACATTTACTTTAACTAGCCATTAAAATTCATGTTGATGTACAATGTAAACAATATCTGAAGCTGAAAATGTCTTACGTGCACTCTAACTCTTCAGTCTACACTGTCATGACGACTGTCCCAAACCTTTTCATAGATATTTAACATACAAAGAAATAAGCCTGTGGGACTCTGAGTAAGGTCCTGAGGGAAGATGCAGAAACAAATGGCCTGTAATAGTTTGCTCTATTCAGTCTGAAAGGAAAGGCAAGAACTATTAACAGGGTGATTGGTATCCACTCCCACATTTTATTGACAGGAAAAATAATTGTTAACCAACACTACCAAATGCCTCACCTGTCAATGTATTTCTTGATTCTATACATAGGAACTCCTTTACTAAAGAAAAAACGTGACCTTGGTGCAATCCATCTTGATGAAGATAGTCATAATAGGGAGATACTTTTAGTGACCTCAGTCAGCTCCTCACTTTGCTCATGAGAAAGCTAAATACTGGGTCTCCTTTAATACTGGCTCTGTGGCTTTGGTAGACCTTTTCCTGTGGCTTAAAAACACAATCAGTTCCTCTTCTCAACAATGATATGACAGTCAGCAATGGGCCACAGGAGATCCAGCCAGGATCACAGGGAACTGCCCCCATCACTGAAACAGCAAAATAAATTCTTGAACACCAGTTTTTCAGCACTGAGCTTAATGTTGCAGAAGACTATCTTTCCTATTCATGAAATTGGATATTCTCTATATGTTCAGGCTGAAAGAGGAAAGGCAACAATCAGTCAGGACTGTCAAAACCTTGTCTGGATAGTTCATAAGAAAATCAGAGATGTGCTTCAAATTTTCAATTAAAAAGGGTAGGTTTGTTTATAACAGCTACATGCTTGGCAAAGAATTAACTGCAGGTTGGGATATCCCAGCGTTTGAATTTGGGCCAGATTTTACTTTTGGCTGGACATATGGTTGGAGTGGCACTGAAACTGAAATCGAAGTTAAACTTGACTGTCACAGAGCACACTGCAGCAGAATTTGTTGAAATATCTGACAGTCCGATAGTCCTCGTTCTTAACTGAAAAGGAAATGTAACCTGCCCGTATTTTACTATTAATTTTTGACAATGAAGACTAGATACAATCATTACCACAACACGCAAACATCTGAACATTGTTTCACTGTTTAGTAATCAAACACAACAATGATACAACCTAGTTACAAGATTTCACAACCCGATTTCAACCAAGTATGAAACACACAGTAACTCATTTCCCACCACATCTAATTAAATAAAATCTCCAGTGCTGTACTTCTTGCTTTTTTTTTTTTTTTGAAATATATGTGCTCTAGGCCATAAACCCAGTTATTCCCTTCAGATTCTTTTCTTTATAATCTGCGTAAAAATCAATAATAAAGAATTGCTTCACAAAGCAAGGATGGACCAGACACCAACCAGAAAGATAAATACCTCTTTTTAAAATTACTGTTTGAACTTTAACCTCTCAGATTGAAAAACAGCTTTACCCAATAGCAATATACACACCATTGCATACATTACTTGTTAACACCATCTCCGCCCCCAAAATTCAGTCAATATTTCAGTTTATTTGAAGGGAAGAAACCTGCTGGTTCTGTCCCTTAGTTCAGAACTAAGGTTTTCTAAGTTTTAATGCATGCTTACAAAGAAATTAGCTATTTAAGAAGTCAGAACATGTTCAGTGACATTCACAGATCAGATTTTGAGTTTAATCTGCAATGAATCTTGAGTACAAGTCTTCCACTGTTCTATTTTTACCAAGTTTATCCTTCTGATATGAAATATGCTTTCACACTTTTAGAGATTAAAGTTCCAATGTTTATATTAGCACAAGTGTTTAGGGTAAAACTAGTTTTAAAAACACCAAACTGTGAATCTATTATATTTAGACTCTCTTTACACCCTTAAAAATAAAAAGACAGCACACACACAGTATATTATTTCAATAGCTGAGAAAAAAATTACTGTTATTAAAATATATACACAATGATTGCTATTGAAAACATGTGTCAGATTGCATCATCCTTCTCAAGAAAACACACACAAAGCCTTAGATCTATGCTTATGAATATACATACAAATGGTCCATTTGTCATTTAAGTTAATAGGGCAAATCACTTGCTTAAAATTAAACACGTGTATAAAAGCTTTCATGAGATCCCTTAGACTAAGAAAAAGTGATATATAATTATTCCATATGCCCATTCTAGGCAAAACCTGACACCAACCTAATCACTTCTCAAATACATTTATGCAGAATCGTGTTGTTCCACAATAAAATGCAAATGCTACTTTTTCCTAGCTTTAGAGGTGCAGATGCATTTACAGATCCATTCACTCAATGGCTTTTATTATCTGCCCATTAATCCAAAGAAAGTTTCTCCAAAACCCGGCTCCCCTAAAATGTAGTAGATGGACCAGTTCAGAAAGCCATGTACAACTGGACCACATGGTGAAGTCATTACACACAGCATACAGAAGAGACATTTTCTTTTGCTTTCCAATTTGTTCTCCATCTGCACTGTTTCTGAACATATTTCTTTTCTCACAGCTCTTTCATTTCCAAGGAATTTCTCTGCTTTCCCATCCATTACTCACTATTCCTTCTACCTTTCCTTATTATTCAACACAAAGAAAAAGCAAATAAAGAGGAAACTACCACTTGTAACCAACCTTCAAACAAAAACAAATGAAATGGCCATCAACAATTTATTGCTTTGAGGGTACTTCAGCTAGATGGTTCTTCCATCAAGAAGCTTTACCAGCAGAAGATAAGAGATATTTTAACCCACTATCCTCACATTAACAACTGCTCTTTCACATCATCTTTCTACTCACAGTACTTCTCAAAGGTGTTTTTTTTTTTCCCCCATTCAGGGCTAAGTGGTGTCAGTAATAGCTGAATTTGTCTATAACAAACCTAAAAAGACAACCGTAACACATCAACTTTACTATGCCAAGCCTCCTACATTCATTATTCATTAAGACAAAAGCAGAAAGATACCAGACAACAACATGATGTTGAAAAGATTGTGCAAAAATACTTGCAGCCCACAGTAATTTTACTTACTGCTGATAAATTCCATCATATTTAGACACTGCAGGTGCCTGCAACTGATTCACAGCAAATGCCTACTTTCCTAAATTGGTATTGATGCTTCAGTACCATAACATGAAATATGGGTAACAGCAGCATGTTAAACCTCTTACACAGACACCAGTCTGAGCAATGAACTTTTCTCTTTAAATATATATAATATAGCAATAATACTAAGACTGCACATTAAGACTTAAACAGTATCTCTGACTGACTACTGATCTCAGCAAAAAGATCACCATGGTGCTAAGATTTCCAGAGATTTATACGCCAGTCATCTTGAAAAGATCTTAGGACCTATGCAGTAATGTATGCCCAAAACACCTGATCTTTTAAAAGTGCTGCTCTCTGGATGGCATCTTCTGTCTCTCAAGGCAACGTGATATCTGAAGAGTAGTATTATTTAGAATATTCAAAGGAGATGCCAAGAGATTACCAAAGACATCCACGTCTTTGTTATCTCCACCAAGTTATAGCAAGACTCAGAATGCATATGCTGACAAAATGCAAATAAAGTTCACTTCATTTGAAAACTGTCAAAGTATACATTGGAGCATTAGTATGCAATAATTAGTACGTAATGTCAGAAGCAATTCTGTAAGAGTCGTCTGCAACAGTATCTCCAATGAAGTAAACATAATTAAGATGTTTTGCATTTCTATTGGCTTCAAGAAGTAAACTCAGGACCAAGAACTTGACTCGGTAAGACTACCTCCAACAACCCAAAGCACTATTCTATATAGGTAAAGGGACAGGGAGGAGCAAACCCATAATTCAGGCATTTGTTTCATAAAGCTCTTAAGCATCTATTTAATCCAATGACCCCAGTGACTGGAATAGTACTTAGTCTTCAATAAAAGCTAATTAAAAAGTATCCTTGTATGTAAAGATCATGTAAATACTTCTACCAGACTTCAACAGCAAATAAAACCACCAGTATATTTGAACATTTCTCAAAGACAAAATTACTTAACCTTTTCAAAGCCTAATATTAGACAGCTATGTTTAAAGATCTGGACCAATACAGACTATTCTACAAGCATACATTATGGTTCACAGTAATATATATGACTGAATGGGGAAGAACTCAGTCCTGCTTGGAAGATGTATTCTCATCCTCTTCCAAATTATTTCCTTGATATTCTTAGTATAGTTTTAGAGTTACCAGGTGCTCATTTTTCTTTAATAATTTCAGTCAACAACACACAGAACAACTTAGGGCATCGTGAAGCTTTTTTTTTCAAAAAAAATAGAGGGAACAAAGTGACAATACATGTTCCAAAACACCTCAAAGCTATGTGCGTAAGAAAGGTGTGGTCTGCTTCAGCTAGTTACGACATTTAGACTTTCCAAGCCAAGGCAGCTGCAACACTAGTGGCACAACCAGCATTCTTACTTTTGAAAAAGTGCTTAGCTCTGGCAGGCTATAATGTGGTATCAAGTTACCCTTCTGTTTAATGTTTGACTCCAACTATTCTCAGGTGTCCAGACCTAGAAATCTTTAATAATCTACAGCTTAGTTTTTTTCCAAATAATATCTGCATAACAAATCTTCAGTAATTACACCATACAAGAAACCTATAAAGGACAGAAATGTAATTACTGTAAAAAAAAATGATACTGAAAATATCACACAGTTACACCAAAAATCATTGCGTATTTTATTCAGGCACATAATGGGTCTCCAGAGGAAACATTCACCCTCTTGAGTACACGGTCTATAGGCATTTAATTTTCTTAAGGGTTGCTGCTGCCATGATTCCACAAAAATATCTATTATAAACTAACAAAAAGTAAAACCACTTTTAAATTCTACATTAAACTGCAATTGGTTTATATGTCTTTTAGAAGAGCAACTCATATCCAATACAACTAAGCACTGAGCTCTCGTCTAGTTAAGAGAGCTGAGAATACCCACAACTCTGCAGATCCGAACCTAAGCTTTGTAAGCAACTGTCTGCTTTTCATCACTTTCTTTTTAAAATCGCAGAGTACAGCAGGGTGTGTCAAGTTAACCAAAAGCCCAGAGGCATTTCATTGTTCAGACAGAACTGAAGCACTGCTTAAAGAAAACAAAAAAAATTAGATCCTATCTTTGAAATCACTGACAGAGCAATTGCTCTATACCTTCACGACTTCAGCAATAAAGTTCTCAATGTTGCATACACTACAATAGCGATCATAATGCAACTTGATAAAGTGAGTTACAGTTTTCTTGCTCTTCTTCTTTAATATTTAACTATTAAAAAGTCATGACAAACCTGGGTCCACGTGTCTGGAGTTTCTTCTAATTCCATTTGTTCGTTTCTGTATAGCAAAAATACAAATCAAGGATATGAATAAACTTGTTTTCACGAAGGCATATTACACTCCTTTCATTCCCACAATCTACTAGGCAAAGATGGTTATCTTAAGTTATTTCCCCCCACCACTATCACCACAATTGTCTTTATCTGGTAGAAATATCATACTTTGAGAATTATTCTTAGTAATGTATAAAGTTTATTCTTACATCCCATTTTTTCCTCAAAATACTCTCAGTCTACAGAAGGTTTATTTAATCATTTATAAATATGATAGTAGAAAAATAAACAATTTGAAATCATCTTCCCCAGATAATGTCCATAAACACAGAAGTACTGAGGCTGCTTCTCTTGCTTTAATAGAGTAGAAACTTTCACTGTTGCTACTCTGTACTTAAGAATTTCCCTGAAAATTCTTAATGTTCTGAGCAAGCACTTAAATGTGTTTAGTAACTCCTCTCCCTCTTTCTTATAGATTTGGATAACTAGAGCTGCGTAAAATCAGCAACACTGACAAGATTGAGACTTTTGTTTTAAATGCTGGGGTTGTTTTATTTTGTGCATGTGTTTATATATATACATATATATATGTGTGTGTGAGCGCGCGCGCGAACTTCAGAGCGAAATAAGGCATGTCTGTGAACTAGTCATCTACTTTTGCAAACTTGTTTCAACTGCTATCTTGCATGAAGGTTCATGCATTTATTTTATTATTTTTTAATCAAACCAAGCAGGGGAAAGCATGTTGCATAACAAAGGGAACAATTAGGTTGCTCCAATTTACTTGCAGCTGATATAAGCTGATGCAGGACACACACTGAGGCAAGCCAGAAAGCAGTAACCTGAGGCACAACCAAATTACTAAACCCTATAGCAAGCTGAAGCTTGGTTTAAAAACAGCTTTCAGACTTGTCTTTGGACTTATTTGGTCTATACCTCACAACTCTAATCAAAGAAAGGAGGCAAACTTTGTTTCAGCTGCAGTGGAAAGAAGAAAATTGTAAATTACTGCTGCAAGAAGTGAAGGTAAAGTTACAAAATATGAACAAAAGGCTCAACTATATCTGACTCAATTTTTTAAAAAGAGGTGGTATTACTTCTAAGGATTAATACAGATTTGCACATGAGAGGGAAAGGAAAAAAGCAAGTATGAAAGAAGATAGACATTTAACTGAACTGAAAAAAAACAGTAATTCTGTGATAACACAAGTCACATATACCTAAGCACCAGGTGGAAAATGATTGTAAGGAAAATTCTTGAGCTGTATGAAAACATGCTCTGTACCTTTAAATATACTGCAGTACCAGTACATTTTGTTAGTGGTATGAAATAAATCCATCTTTCCCAAAACCAAATTCTAATTTATAGTTAAATTTCCTTCTGCACAGAAAGAATTAAAACAGGCAATTTATTAAGAAGGAAAGAACTGACATTTTGGCTCAATTCAATAGCCAATACCAAATCAATAGCTCTGGAAAGGAAGCTGTTTCTTCTTTACAAAAAAAAGATTTCAGAATCACACTGGGGGTGAGAAGCTTCAGGTCAGGTTGGATCAGCTACAATTAGGATACATATTTTCTTCATCTGGCCACCTATGTTAACCTTATTTAGCTTTACATACTTTGCAACATGGCCCACAAGGTGCAGTAAGCCATCTGTTCGTGGCTTCCCAATGCCGTCTGTCAGCTGCAGTACCAGGAGAGTTAAGCTAACAGACCATGCTATAATTTTCATATTTAAAAGTGTTCTTACTTAGCAGACATTTCTAGGCAGAGACATTAAAGACATGGCAGCAGGTGGCCGGAGGTACAGCTGGCGAGACTCCAGCTGAGGGAACCACAAGGAAGGCAGGAGGCAGCCATTTCGGGGGCACACAGGCAGACTGCAGGGCCATGAGCACAGGCTGTTGTGGTAACGCAGCCCCATCACCCCTCTCCTCACTCAGGGCTCCTCCCAGGCCACCCTGTCCTCTCCCTGCCGGATCCCAGAAAGCCCAGCTGTGAAAGCTGGTGCCCACTGCAGCCCCTGGCCTGCCGCAGCCCAGGCCCACAGCCACAGAACATGCCAGGTGCTGGGGCTCCCCTCCCCGGCGGCTCTTGCCGCCATCTGGGGGGGCAGCAACACCACAGCAGCTCAAGTGTAGGAGCACACAGAGGGAGTCAGCCCAGTGTGACCAACCATGAACCCCTCTATGCCAGTCACGTCAGCCATAACATCCTCTCAATTCCGTTACAGATAGCACCAAAACATGTGTGTTTATATAAAGAAGGAGCATACTTGCTCATACATTGTTCATAATCAGTGTGTCACTGAAGAGGCTAAATTACCATAAACTTCTGATGTAAAAGAGATGCCAGAAACTATTATACCCTAACATTTACAGTGCTGCCTTTCTTTTGTCAGAATTGGCAGACAAAAATTAACAGCTACGCCCTTCAGTGGAAAGGCACCAGTAACTGGCAAGAACATAACCCAGTATAACTTGCAGTGTTCTTGAATTTAAGTCAAGGTACACTACATATACCACTGTGTCCATTTTACCATTCTCTCAAAATTACGTAAATTCCATAACCACTAAACTCTGACAAAAGCGTATTTAAATAAAGAGGCAAGAACTGCCCTGCCAATTCTTCACTGCCTGTGAAGAAGCCTGTGAAGAAGCACAGACTTGTACACTAGCACATCACTGTGACAGAACTGGCTGTTTAATAAGAGTAGTTTTAACTCTACTGCCAAATTTGGTCCAGCAACACTGAAGAACTAGACATCAGCTGTGAAGTAAAGGGGTTTTTTTTGTAACTTAAAAAAAAAATACATTCCCGCCCCCTTCCAGTGTTCTCAACGTTAAGCCATATCAGCTGAAAGTTGACACACACTTTGACCATAGTACATTTGTATTTAATAACTATTTTCCACCATTCTAAAGAAATACATTATTAAATGCGGAAGAAAACATACCTGTTCCAACAGCACATGCACAGAGTAAATAATGTCATCAACAAAGCAAACATCACATGAAAATGAATCCTTACCTCATGTTTCAGGTTCCCGTGTTCTGAAACGTAAGGAAAAATTGGCATTATTGGCAATTGTAAATTTACCCTGCCTATATAGCAACCTCAGCCCGCGCCGCGCTGCATGACGAAAACCACCGCTGCGCCTTGCGCTACCTGATACCTGCAGCACGCCCGGGCAGCCCAGGGCCGCGCCGTGCAGGCCGTGCTCGCCTCGCTCATTGGCTCTCCCCAGCCAGTGCTGCACAGGGCTCGCGCCCGCCAGCTGCGCTCCACTGCCAGCGGCTGCGGGGCAGCCAGATCCACCGCACCTCACCAACCTCTGCAGCCTCTCAAACGCACTTCCTAAGTATCGGCTGCTTGGGAATGTTAAAGCTACTGTTCATTGCAAATCATGCATGCACCTCTTCTCACCTGTCTGTTCCGAGTATGCCAAGGTGTATCAAAATAAAATGTATATCTTCAGCTGCAAAATTTCCTGTATTTCTTGTACTTGTTTCACATTCCAAAGTACACCATGGAATCTGAAGTCAGTGGGTTTTTATGTACTTTTTTGCTATGAATTTTTTTGTACCATTTAAAAATGAGATTAAAAAAACATAGTCCTGTGGGTGATCAGATGGCATCAAGACAGCAATACTTGTGCGCACACACCTCCAGCCATTACCAAATACACAAGTTTATTTTTTTTGTATATATTTTTTTCTTTGAATGCCTAATCTGATAACTGGTATTTTGGTGTACACTAAATGAAGGAGAGCTGTATTTATCTGTGTGTGTTCTCTAGGACTATACATGCTGCTGAGGCAGAGTACATACTTGCCCATACCAGGTTTGTAGTTTGTCACGTTTGAAAACTTTTACTCTCATATCTTGTACACAGTGAGCCATACTCCCAATAAATGGAACAAAGAATTACATGAACCAGTAAAGTGTGGGAAAAAAACTTTTGGCTTTCTAGCATTTTATGCAAAGATAAGCAGGCATGCCAAGACCCAGCATGCCGGCTGAGAACTTGGGGCCAGGCACGCAAGGCCCAGCCCATTTACCACCAACAGAACTTTCTTCTCACATATCATTTCAGTCACTGTTTCTTCTCATACAGTATGCCAAAGATGCATCTTCTCATCATTCTCAGAACACATTTTTATCATTATACTCTTCCCAAAATTGTTAATTTGCATTTCTACAGGGAGCAAACAGAAGAAAAATAAGCCAGCCCCGAAGGAAGAGATGCAGGCAGACTACTGAGGTTTTCAAAGGAGCCTAAGGAAATTAGTTGGCTAAGTGCGGCTGAAATCAATATAATTTTGGTGTTTACTTTCACAGCTTGATATGCCTTTCAGAAATTTTGCCAAAATCTGAATGAAATCACCTTTTTTGAATGTTTCATCTCAGCATTATGACTTCAAACAAATAGAAGTCATTTGGTTAAGTACTTTCACAGGGGCAAAGGCAAAACTTCAAATCCAGACTTGAGGGGTCTGTTTTGTTGTTGTTGTTTTGTTTGTTTTAAAAAGAATGGCCTATATTTAATTTGTTTAAAAAGAATGGCCTATGTTTAATTCTGCAGATCTCTTATCAAAAAACTGAAATAGAAATGTTTTTCTATCCTCCAATAGGAATGAATCAATCTGATTTTTAATGGTCACTGTTGTGTTTTTTTTCTCCCTCTAGCAAATATCCCAAACTACATGAATGAGTTCCATTTGACGATTTCAGCATCCCAACACTTCTCCTAATAAATAAGAAACTAATCGATTAACTTCCAATATCTGGGTTCAAGAAATCACTACAGAGGAAGGTAATAAATACCTGATAATTTGCATAAAATAAATTTGAGAAGTGGGGGGAGGGGGTTGTTTGTTTTCTTTTGATTAATCCATAGGTTAAAGTAAACTGCTCCATTAACCAAGGCCGGGAGAGCATTTGTTATTAAAGCCTAATGAGCAAATTCAAATTCAGAGAAAGCAATAGCAGCTCCAATGAAAAATACTATTTCTTTAAGCCTTCTCCACATTAACCCATGAAAAGCCCAAAATGTAACCAACGCTGACAGATTGAAATGTGATTTATTTCACTATTAGCGTGCAAGGAATAGAAAATATCCAGTATCTATTTCCACATAAAAGCCTATACAAAAAAAAAAAAATATATATATATATATAAGGCTCATGCTTGTCTTATTTCATTAAAGTTTAAATATTCCTGTAGTTCAGAATATTTTGTACTGAATTATGTCAACTGCTTCATCATAAGCATTCAAAAACTTTTTTCCAAGATGTTACATTAGTACAAGGGCAAAAAAATAATTGGTATTTACTTCAATATTGAGGGGAAAAATGCATGTTTGAGGATATCCACCAGTAGATATTTTACATATGACAATTTTAATTCAAGTTTCTGCTCATCACCAACATGCCAATGAAGTTATTGAGCAAGTTCTTAGTTATGACAGCAAGCTACTTTTACTGCCATAGTTCAGCACAATTTTTAGGTTTTGTTTATTCAGTGAGGCCATGATACTACTGGGTCAAATTCTGGTAATTATGTTTTACCAGAAAAGCAACAGGAGCAACAACTGGCCTCAATAAGTGAGAGCGCACAGATCAGAAAATGGGTATAGGCTGCTCCTCAGGGATGCAACAGAGCAGCTGGATTTGCATGATAACTCAATGGAGAGTAAATAAAAGGTTACGTAGTAAATTACTCAACTTCCTATTTTAAAAGAAAATTCAAAATATTTTAAAAACAGGAACTATGAAGTAAGCCACCTTAAAGGGGTTGTGGGTGTACCTGCTGCTTTCCAGTCACTTAGCTGAATGTTGAATAATCAGAAGAAAAGCAAATAGTGACACAGAAGTACCACAGCGTAGGCCTCTGCACAAAATACCAAGCCCCATAAGTGACTTTTGTTCAGTCAGATGGTTAGTTAAGTAATACAGCTCAACCTTTGTTGCAGTTAAACAAGAAGTGGCATAACTCCAATGAACATTCTGGGATTTGAACATTTACTTGTCAATGCTGTTGACATGGCAGGTTTGGAGAAGAGCCAGCAATTTTGCAACTATTGATCAAGCCAGCAAAAAAAGTAAACAGTGAAAGCTGCTGTTTTCCTTTAGATGTCAAAAATGCATGCTTTTTATAAATAATCTCTAACATGCTGTAGCAAGCAATTATTACATAAACAGCATGGAGTATATTATTGGGCATGCATATTAGCATATGAAAGCAACCCTGAACTTAACCCATTCGTATGGTAATATTTTCTTTAACGTTCATCATACATTTGAAGAAACTGTTCCACCTAAGGAAATGCAGTGGTTTTTCAAATGGAATAGTCTGAAGGAGAAAAAAATCATGCATAAATTAACTAAAAGTTAACAAAAATGGTCTGTTAATGTTTTTCTAATCAATTTATGTCCTGATGACGGATACTTCTAGCATTCCCAGGGAACAGAGATATAAAGAAAAGAATTTTATGATTTAGCACTGTATTTAAAATGTCCAAACACTTTCAGATTCTAGAACCATTACTGGAGGCTCATCTAATTGAAATATTCAATAGTTTGTGGAACCAGCAAACATTTACCTGAGAATACTTAATTCAATATAATTGGATGAAGTTGCTAAAATTCCAGTCTGGCAATGGAAGTGGATTGCTAATTCTGCTGTTTTAGACTAGGAAATGGACTGAAGTTCTACAGGATTTTCCGGGCAAGTGATACCAGTCTTACCAATCCTGAGGACCTCTACAGAAATTGCAAGAGCCACAGAACAACCTGTGCAATGCAAGCGGGAATAATGAGGAAGACAGCTTCTCCCTTGGTCTAGTAAAGGTGTGCCTTACTGATGCTCACTTACCAGAGGTCCCACTCTTAACCATTCCCAAATATAAACCCTTCTAACTGGTACGAGAACATCACCAGATAAGTAGAATTGTACTCTGCCTTAAAATAAGGCGTAGGAGTGCCATTGAGAAGCCAGAAGAGTTAGAAAGGTAACAGATGTCTATGTCAGCCACTGGAGAAAGAAACAGTACATACGCCTATATAAATGACCCTGTAAGAGAAATACATGCATCCATTTCATAATCCTTATGTTTAAGAATAAAGGCTTTATAAAGCCTTGTGTTTAAGTCTGACTGTACAGACTAAAGGAGTTTGTCAGAACATCAGCAACAAAGAGGGTTAATGGAGGATTTCAAGTCACAGAAAAATGAAGTGATAGCACATCACTAAAATATATAAAAATACTTGAGCATGTACAGGGCAGCATTTCAGGGGAAAGGAACTTAAATCAATGACAGAAGTGAGCAAAGATGACTTCAATCAGCACTGCAGATTTACAGCAACATGGACAGGAACAATAACAAGAAAAGCAAGGACTAAATGTAGACATTTTGTTCTATTTATTAATTCAACTGATTAAGTCTATCTTATCACTGCAACTTTTTATTCTGTTGAACTGGCCTTCTTTGAAGCAAAACGTCTGAAGAACTGGCATATGTTTGTGTATATGGTATAGCATGACAACACCAATTTATCTTCACATTTTGTCAATGTTTCTCTCTTAAGTGTATCATCTAAATCTGACACTTATTAAATTTGTCATTCTAAAGGCTTCATCTATCTTTGCATGTCTGTCTTTTGAATTTTCAGAAACTGACTTGGAATGAAATACAAAAAGTTTTAATCTGTTCAGGGATGTTCTAAGCATCCTTTCAGAAAGCTTAGAAAAAACATCTGCTCAGTGGTCTAAAAAGACGACAAAATGTTAAACTGTACTAAAAAAGGAAAAACAGAAAATACTGAGGAAAATGCTCTGCAAATGCCTTTATGAAGCCCAATGATATTTTCTGATTTTGGCAGTGTTTTTAATTCTGATCACCTCTTTTCAAATAAAGGTCTAGTAATAAGAGGTCTAAGAAATGCGAATGAAAATTGTTTGAGGCATGGAAAAAGTTCCACTTACAAAGAGATGATAAAAAATTAAGACTATTCAGTTCAGAAAAGATACTAATAAAGAGGTTATGAGAAGTTAACTTATCTAGAATTAGCCAGTAAAAGCTTTCATTTACACTGTTCACAAAGAAAAAACAAAAGTTTGCAAGTTAAATTAAAAAGTTAACAAGATCAAACATAACCAGGATAAGATACGTAGCCTGTGTGAGGTAGGGGGAAAAGTTTTACAGAACTCAATGTTCCAAAAATTGTGAACCACAATCAGATATTTGTATCAATGAAAATAGAGAAGCTACCCAAAATCATCATCAAGATTTAAAAGCTCTTAGAACACCAAAAAGGTAAAAGAAAATACAACAGGATTAAAAAGTAGCACCATTCCTGGACACTGTCTCCTCCAGAGAGGATTTGCAATTTCTTGTAAAACACCTGGAATCAGCCACTGGCACAGACAGAGCACCAGATTAAACTGACCACAAATACGTCATGGGATATATATGTTCCACATCTGTGGCTGTAACTAATACCACATGACCGGGGAATAATAATGTCCAGTTTCTAAAAGGATAATTTGGTTTCATACCCATTATACCTTGTGAAAAAGGCTATAATAGTCCCCTAGAAACAAAAGGGGACTAGAAATGCATAGCAATACAATAAATGTTCCAGGCATTGTTATCAAAGCATTCAGGTTATGCTCCACAATTTCTTATCCAACAGCACTCTCAAGCCATCTTAGCTAATTTCCCACAGGAGCAGCAAATGACATCACTAGAAAAATTAAATTTATCATAAATTAATAAAGACTTCAAAAGCTTCAAAATTAAAAATACATTAGAATTTTGCACATATAAAACATACTTGTTCAACCAAATGCAGTGAAAATGTTGAGTTTTGTATAATATTTTCATGTCTGCCTTTCTTTAATAATATTTATTAACTTACAGGGCATGGCAGATAATTTATTGGAGACCAGATTTCCCAGCATAGCTCTGGGAAAGTAAGAACATAGCTCTGGAAAATCATTCATAGTGAAGATGCATAAGCCAATATTTAAAATCACAGGCTGACTTGTTCCATCCCTGTCTGGACCATAAAGGGAAGGAGGAACTGGTAAGCTTCCTCCTTAAACCTCTCCTTACTCTGTACACATCATGAATGGGCACAGTTAAATCAATAGTTCTTTGTGTAAAAGGACAAAAAGAGTAAAAATGGAGAGTAGAGAAAAAAATCGTGATGATTCTCCCTACTCATTGGCCAAAGTTGCTCAACAGGTGGAGAGAGGACCCATTTTCAGCAAAATGGGAAGACCAGTTGTCTTCACATCCTCATTTCTTCACAGAGCAAGAGGGAACATGCAAGAATTGCAATTTCGTGTTTGCTTCCCAATGGCTTTTTGCAGCTCTGATCTATTTTCCCAGCAGGCTGTAAGGAAGCCACAGCCTAGTACTTCCTGTCATTCTGCTCCGTGAGCAGGCAAAATACACAGCTCTTCTGTCTTGTACTAGAGCTACAGAAATCTGGAAGCCTTTGCAGAGAAGAAAAATAGACTGGAAAGAGAAAGAAAACTTTGCAGAGAGGACAGAAAGGGGAATATCTAGATGTAAGCTGAACATGTAACAAAAAACAGAATCTTAACAATCCAGTTGCTTCCAACTTTACTGAAGATTCATACAGTATTATTTTACACACAAAAAAAAAAGGTAGATAACCAGGACAGAGGGAAGAGTCAAAAATGGTACTGCTGTTATTTGACTAGGTGGCTGGAATGCACAGACCCACGGGAAGGGACGCAAATGATGAGCACTAACATTTGGTATTAGCAGTGGGAGACATCAGAGACAATTACAAAAACAATTCTGAGCAGAGAAGGAAGAGGTCAAATTTGGAGAAAGCATGTAAGAGTTGTCTGAGGGAGACCAAACAGTAGCTGAAGTCAAAAGAGTCCTTGAGGTCCCAAAGAGTAGATGGAGAATAGCAATCATTTAAAAGAAGAGGAGAAAAAAAGGTCCTTAGATGTGGGCAGTAGTGAGCCATCAATCACCTTTTTGTGAATATTTTGAGTGGCCAGAAACCATGGAAACCAAAGAGATGAAAGAGGAAGCTGAGGCAACAGTTTCAGGAGCTGAGAGTAAAATATGAAAATTGATATAGACATAAAGGGAGAACTATGTTGATGATAGATGATATGCCATACGGTAGGTGTTACTTGTGAGCAGTCTACGATTAAAACCAGAGCAATTCCTTGTTGTATAAGACACCAACAAAGAAATTGGGTTTGACCTATAATAGTTCACTCTCTCTCGCTTTTTAACATTTCAATTTAGTAGGAATAAAAATCCCCATGAATTCTAAATGCAATTCTAATTGTACTTATAAATGGTAGTTTCACAAGTACGTATGTTACAATAAACACAAATTAGGGGTAAATTAAACCTTAATTATATCTAGCAAGTTTTATGTCCTAATTAAAAATGGTATTCTAACAATAAAAATGACTTACCACCTGAATTAGCTCTGCCACAATTGTCTAATCTTCCTAAACATTCTTTGTGTGCTCCAACTCCACACTTAGAGCATAAATAGCCTTGATAAAATGTTCCCCTGTAAAATAAAATTGGGTAGTGATACATTAGAAGTGATAAATTCCATGCATAAAGAAACAAGAGACATGGCATAAGGTATTATAAGTCATTTGCCTTTCTGCATAATGATAGTCCTTAAAGGCTCGAGAAACAGCTACAACAACTGACAAGCAGCTCATCAGCTTTTCGTCACTACCAGCCATTTCAAAATAACAACCAGATAGTTCTTCTGGACTACTGGTAGAAAAACAATCTTCATTTCTATTTAGCCCAAAGCAACTTTGGCACACTACACTTGAAATCGTACCATTATCTATCTATCCTACTATACAGCTACGTTCTGTTTCATTTCAGTGGGAATTTCCTCAGACAACATGAAGAATAGATCCATTTTGAGAAAGCCATAAGTGTGAATATATACTTAAGTACTAAGGGTTTTATAGGCTATATTGCAAACATTCTTGACTTTAAATATGTTCATTTAAAAAAATAGATATCTGGGTACATTTTGGTTAACATTCAGAGCTGCTAAGTAAGGAGTAGCTTTCCTTACTCTAAATGTTCTCCAATTCCCCTTAATGAATTGGAATCCGAATTTGAGTTTAAGGAAACATTTATTTTCAGATTTGTGCATTGCTTTTCTCTCAGGTACAATCCACTGAATGGCTAACAGTTTTTTACATGTACTTCTGAGTACTTATATGAGTTCCATCTATTGATGGGTCTGCTTAATCTTCACACTAGACTTGGCTGTCTCCAAGATTATCCTGACCAGTTCGGAGTGATTACATATCCTAGTCTAACATGACATCTTCAGCTTCAAAGGAAAATCAGGTCTCATAATACAGAACACAGGATTGGACAAGTTTAACCTGAATGAAACATACAGCAACTGCTACTTATTACAGCAGGTATTTGACCTTTTAACTAATTGACTTTTTTTTTTAATTAAACTCAAACATTTTTTTAAGCATCAGAATACACAAACTTAGAAACAAATATAAAAATATCTTAATACACTTGCCCCCCCCCCTTTTTTTCCCTTATTGCTACACAGGAATGCAAGACACTAGATAAGAGCATAAGACATAAAATCATCCTTCGCTATAGATGCTTCTAAGACTACCATTTTATCCCTACTTCAGATAGATCAGGCACGAAGGTTCAGACTTGGTTTCTAGTATTTACACGTCATTCTGCTTAGCATTTTGAAGGTTAAAACAACACTCTCTTTTCATTCATGACCCTAAGCCCAGTAGGTTTTCAATACTACTTAGATACCCAGGAACACGTCTATATATTAGAAGATAGCACCTGGGGGTACCTAAACTATCCTGGAGCAAATTGGCATGCCTATGCAGAACAATGCAGGATCATGCAGCCTGTGTCCTGAAAGCAAGACAACCATTTCTCAGCAACAGCAGTCAGTGCAGTAAGAGACAATGACTCAACTATACTGCTTCAAATTCAAAAATTAGGCATGTCATCTCTATGTTCAGGATGTCTGCAGCATTCTTCGTAGTCACTTAGACTTTACCGCATTGAGCAAAACACTATCTAAAACAATCTCTGAAAATACAAGTCAATAAAACTGTTCAGAAAAAAGGTTGCTAAAGGGAAAAAAGTACATGGCAAGAAGGAACATACCTGAGATTGTCGTATTCCTCCATGCCTGTGCTTAACAAAAGCACTACCCATACTCTAAACACCCTTTCTAAAGGGCTGCAACTACATTTTTCTTAGCATCAACAATATGCAACATAAGCACCTGAACTGGCCAAGTTTATGGAGCTTTTGCAACTCCAGCTTACACTGAAATTTAGGTTCAATACATAGCTCTGTACCATTAGACATTCCATATTTACAGAAACACAGGTAGCTTAAAGATAGCTCAAGTAGTGAATGTGAAACCACAAATGTGCATGTGCGCATGTGTATTTCAGAGGAAAGAAATAAAACAAGGAATTTCTCAGGTTAAGTTAGTCTTACAAATCCTTACTCATTGAAGAATTAGTGGTCTGCTAGCATTTCTTATCTAGCTTTGTAACATGTCTTCAATTTGTATGTATTTCTCGTTCAGCAGTGCTTTTGTGAGAATTATTTTCTGTTTCACACAGCAATCTCCCCATACAAAACATTGACGAGCATCTTCATCATCTACATTTCTGAAAAATATTCCATCTGTTCTTGGGACTGGTGGTCTACAGTAGTGGGACCTGTGGACGAGCCATGCTGGTCAAAACCATACAAAATGGTCACCATTTTCTCTTATGAGCATTACTTTATTTAGTAGGGGAATTTTTACGTATGAGAATCGTGACAAAGCAGCCTTCTGACAAATGGGGTAGCAACCTTGAGGTTTTGACCTTTCAACAGCACTACTAATATTTGGTAATGTAATTATAAAATCTCACTAATACTGTGTGTGACCGACTATATGGCTTGTCGGTCTTGTAGAGGTAACCAGCTAGCCATGTATTTCCACATACTTTCACTCAAATATTACCCCTGGAAAAAAAAATCCTTAAAATTCTTACCTCAGAAGCATTTGACAGACCTTGCAAGATGTCACGCGACTGAAGGTATGCATTTTGAACTCATGAAAGCTTGTATCTGCATAGTCTGGCCGTATGTTTGACCTAAAATAAGAATTATTCAAAAATCTGTTCTAAACCAAGGAAATTTAGAATGTAATGCACTATTCACAGCAGGAAATCTGAATCCATAAACAACTAGTTTTATTTACACTTCAACGATTTTCACTGAGGTGAACTAGAAACAGACTTTAACATCATCTTGAAATGAAGTCTGAATTATATTTTGCATACCCGATCCTTAAAATACATCCTGCAAACTGTTTTAGCTGTCACAGTAACTAGAAAACAGTTACTATACATCAAAAAGTTTTGAGGTGGTCCGGTGTGGAGCAGGATTTGGCCTCAATGATTCATCCAAATCATAATATTGTGTGATTCTATGAAAACAGAAGTCTTCTACTTTTTATTCCTCTTCAGGTAGGGTCATTTTACAGACCCAAAAGACACTTCTTCATTCTCAAGTATTTTGTTATATATATCTACAAAGAACAGCAACTCACAGTTTTAGAAACACCCCATTAGAAAAATATAAGCAGCAAATATAGGACAATTAGGTCGCAAGTATGCAGCAATACACTGGATAACAAGAGTGAATTCAAAAGCATTTAGAAAATATTTACTGGTTTTTGGTTAGTGTTTCTTAAATGAGTGTCTTCAATGCCTACAGCTGTTGCTACACAAACTTGATTTAACAAATAAAGTAGAAGATCACTATTTACATTAAGATACCAACACACTAGTTGCAGACTTATTTCCATAGGTCTAATTTGTCTGCTAAGCACTTGTCCATTGCTGTAAGTTGGAGTTTAATTTAAAAATGACCCACTCATTTTGTTGCACTGGTGACTGTTTGCAGGTTTATTGAAATTTTATTAAGTAATCCATTCAATATTTTGTCTTTTTTCACATTTCCAGGGGAAAGGGGTAGGGGGCAGGATTTTTTTTTAACTGATTTGTCATGTCTTTTTCTTTAAGTCAGTTGCATTTTCTTAATTTGACAATGTTCTTAACACTATCAAAAACAGAACCACTGAAATGCTAGGTGCATGATTTAATTCTAGATAACATTAAGCTAGACTATCCTAGACAAGAATATATGTAGTATGCATTAATGTATTTTTAAAGATCATTTATCTTGGAATGTTTAGGACTCTATAGATTTCCGGTATTTCTTGCAAAAAACAAAGGAATGCATGACGCATAGGAATTAAAACAGGGAAAAAAACAGAGGGTAAGAATGGAAGAATCTACAACACCCAAAAGAAAGACCAGAAGCTTTTCTGACACACTAAATTACAAATTCAGGCATTGAAGTTGAAGGTACTTATTAGGTAAGTTTCATTTTAATGTATTATAAATAACTTCTGGACTAAAACATAGAGCAACCACAAATTGCAATGAAACAAATATAAGTAAGCATGCAAGCATCAACCTCTCCAGGACTGAATGAAAAGGCTTATGAAAAAAACATTCGGAGCATCTAAGTACCTAGTGTCAGAAAGGTCAATCTTCTAATCTGCCTGCTGAAAATGAACGTGCTGAAAATGAAACTCTACTCAAAAAGCAAATGGGATTTTGCTTTTATGCTCAAGATTAGCCTTTCACTCAGAACTGTTTTAACTAGCCCACTAGTGTCCCTTT
This sequence comes from Anseranas semipalmata, assembly GCA_013399115.1. Lineage (NCBI taxonomy): Eukaryota > Metazoa > Chordata > Aves > Anseriformes > Anseranatidae > Anseranas > Anseranas semipalmata. Next base: position 313,903 of record VXAA01000959.1, on the reverse strand, counting down.
TTGCTGTACTATGCAAGACATCAATACCACAATACCTACTAACGAAGTCACAGGTGCTACCCATTCAGAGCAGGAAGGTACAACTATCAGAATAAATTCATCTTCAAAACAAAACTTTTTAAAACAGAAAAACAATATATTATTTTGGGGTTCTTAACTCTGCAGAGCAAGGCCTGTATCGAACCATACATTTGCAAAGGGTCTTTTAAAACCTCTTAGGCTACACAGTTAACTACGGACAATGCTGAAAACTCTCTAGAATGAGTCATGGTACTTACAATCGCAACAAAAGTTGGTTTTGTTTGTAACCATTTGGTTCAGACCAGCATAGCTTGCAAAACCATGTCACAAGCACCCACTTAATGTGCAGAGACTCATCGCATTTGAAAGCATACCAAATTAATCCTAACCACCTGATCATTTTTCAAGAACAAACTAAAGAATTGCATGCAGTTGCTTAACACAACTATGTGACTAAGTTTCTCTCGTATGTAAAAGTTCTCTTCCATTCTTCTCTCAGACTGTCCTCCGCAAATATTGAAATACATGTAAACTACTGAAAACATACTTCCTATTAACAGAAGATGATACACTGGTTTATACTTCTATTAAAAGTAGTATTTGACTTTCTTTATATTTTATAAAGCCATTCGGGTTTATTTTACAATCCTTAATAGAAAAATTTATTGAGAGGAAAAATGAAGCATAGTCCTAAAATGGCAAAGAATGAAGCTGTCCCTTCACAGAGGAGCTGCCACAAGGCCTTCCACTTTCTGTCAATATAGTAAATTGTTTTATTCCACCTATGGACTAAACTATCAGATTACCATGTCCTAAACAAGACACAAGATTTACCCAGATGAACAGACTTACTACTTCACAGCTTTCTACTGTATGCTAAAATTTATATACATTTGTCCTACTTGTATAAGTAGAAGAATATAAACTGGAAACCTGTAATACAATACAAACTTTGGAATGCAATGCAAACTTCAATTTATCTTGTCCATTACCACGTACAGGAGAACCTCGTTCGGTTCCAAATACTCCTCAGTTCTTAAGGGTCATAAAAACACATCATAGAGTGAATTTCTCAAGGTTCTATAAATTCCACCAGGTTTCAGTTGAGCAATTCTACTCTGACGATTGCTTCAATAAATTCTCCATCTAAACACCTGTTCTTTCTTCACCACCTACAAACCTTTCACACTCCGTCAATTCACTGCCATCAAACTTCATGTATTTCCTTGCTGGCTAAAGCCAAACTAGCACAAAGATCCTCTAGAACTGCTGTTTTTAAAAGACATGAGTCTGAGCAGCTCTTTTAGGAGCATACAACAAATCTTCACAAACCAAAAGGCCTTTTGAATTTTGCTATCCCTTCCACCACTCAAAAGATACCATTCTCCCCCCTCTCAAGCCACATAACCCAGAAGGAAAAGCAAAACAAACAAACAAAAAGCTTAATGAATCAAAGGAGATGCCACTGAAGTACATCACCCATAGAGTAAATGAATCTGGAAAGGACTGGAACCTCAGCACATTGCAGAGGATCCTGTGGAAGAAAGAGCAAGAATCAAAAATAATAAACCTAATCCTCTGCCCAATCTTCCTTTTTGTGCCAACAAATATACTTCCAAACAGTTGTCTCAAAATGAACCATGCCATTACATTACATTCACTGAGAAAAGCAATATCCCTGTTTTCTTAGTAGTCGTTCATCCCAGTAGTCTCCAATCGAGGTAAAATGGTAATAGGCACATATCAGCAAAATATATTCTCAATTTTGAGAGACTCACATTTCAAAAACATTGGTTTTATATGCATCGTCTCGTAGGATTCTCTTTATAAAGAGATAACAGTCTATTAAAACTATTAATATTTAGATGCATCAGTTTTCTCATTAGACAAGAATGCATTTCCTCACCCCTCAAAAAAAGGTTTCACATTAATATGAAAGCAAAATTTCCTATCATCAATATTCTGACAAAGGCAGTAGGAAAGAACAGTGCAAAACCAAAAATGTTTACTGTGAAGGCAGAGTAAAGTGAATCACAGTACAGAGAGATAATGACAAGAAAAAAGGTAATGTGTATTATCCACTGTAAACGTGGAAGTGGAATAAGGAAAGCTTTACATAAAAATACAAATTTCAGCGCTGACTGTGGACAGGAAGACTCTTTCACATTCTAGCACTTTTCAGTCGTGCTGCATTATGGTAAATTCAGTTCCATAGTCACAGTACACATCACATCAGACAAGTTTGATGTAATCTGAGATGACGCACTGTAGCAGTATATATCAAGTTACAAGTTTCTTAACGTAGAGTTTGATGCTTGAGGAATCTGGGGGGTTGATATTTTAATTTTCAATATATTACTTTTCAACATTTATATACATATAAACATACATACATATCAACATATAAAATATCTTTGGCATCTAATACCTGTTCTGTGATACCACACAGAAGTTTCCAAGTAGAGATGAAGAACAACTTATCTGTGTCTGTCTGTGCCCCAATACCACAAGAACCATGGGAATTTTTTTTTCCCCCATAAAACCTTTAACTCTGAACAGCATATACTATTTTTGGAGTCTTTAAGAATAGTACATAAAGCTGATAACTTCAAAGGAAAAACACCAGTCATAGCATAGCACAAAACTTTCCATAGACACCTCCAACCATAAATGAGTACTTTGGGTTACAACATTCAAGCCCTACACTAATACTCCAAGAATGCAGATCAGAGCTGCCATGACATGGTGCCAAAAAGTCTTTTCCTTCCCAACATGTGGGCATGTTCCAAGACACAGAATAAAATTAATATTAAGGCAATATTAATTTTAAGCTCAATACTAAGAATATTGTCTTCTTTAGGAGTATTTCTTGCCAGAAAAAAAAAAGGAACCCACGCATGACTGTTATAAAAATTCAAACATATGCTTGAAACAATTTCTGTGGCTAGCATTAGAAAAATCTAATTTAGGACTTAAACTAGGTTCTTTCTCCATTAGGCAGAGTGGGATGGAGTCAGCAGTCCAGCCATCTCAACTTTTATCACAGGGTGCCCCAGGCTCATCACAATGAAACATTTTATCCATCTCTGCTTTTGAACAATCTTAAGTAGCTGGAGCAGGAAGTCATCCCTATACCAGGAATACTTAATCTGAGGTAAATTATGACAGAAAACATGTCCCTTATTTCATTGTAAAACCATCTCTTTTTCTTAAAAGCATTATGGGGAGTCGAAAGTAGTTTCCCTTTTTCTCTTCTACTTTTTCCCCAGGCTGTTATAACTCCCACGCTCTAGCAGGGACAAAATGTCAGAATACAGAAACAGAGTGAATCTGTAATTAAGAAAATTTTTCCAATTCTCTCCTCAATTCAGCAGCAGAATTTTTGTAAGGGACAACCACAAGTGCCCTCTCCCGCACAGCGCTGGATCCCCATAACCAGATTTACTCCAGTCACTGGAGCAACGTCCTTGGGCTGCCCCTGAGCCTTTTTAGTAAAGCTTTCTCTTTCCAAGTTACTTGCAGAATATTAGTCCCACTGGGACCAATTCACTGCTACACCACCAACCCAGAGACCTGCAGATGCTTGTTTTGCTAGTCTCCTTCGTCATTTGGACACTCAGTTCTTGTCCCTGCATAAACCATCAGAGCCACCGTTCAAGGAACGGAATGACCATCTGCTTCAGTCAGCCCTGCATGTCTGAACAGGTCTTGTCTGTAAAGTTCGCAAAGTCCAGTGCAGAAAAGAGTTATCCAGGTGTCTTACACAATTGCCCCTGATGTCAGACTTCCAAGCACTCCATTTTTGCTGACATCATGCCTATGAAATACTCCCCTTTTAAAAATACTCCAAATTTGCCATGCTGCTTCTTTCTATCGAGTCTTACTTCTCAGAAAAGTAAACTGATGCATAGGCCACCCTGTCTTCAGCCACCCACGTAATACAACACCTTTATAAATGGTGTCAACAAGTGTCACATTACCAACAGTCCCCCTCAAGCTTTTGCAGACAGAATTCATTCTAGGAATAATCTTCACCTAGATTAATGGCACAAGTGACCACAGAATAACGTTATAGACAGTCCAAAATTATCTTGCCAGATGGATAGATATCTATGTGCCAATTCCCAAGCCTAAAGGATAAGGAATAAATTCTCTGTACTATCCTACCTCAAAAATACCAAAATAATGTGCAGGTGAATAAAATGCAACAGTTTAAACTGTATTTTTATTACTTTCCTATAGCAGTTGGGATAACATTTCAAAAACTTAAAGTGCCTCCTAACCTTCAAGACACAAACATGTCATGATCAAAACACTAATACTGAAGTCAGAAAAAAGCAACGAACCTTGGCAATCTTGAAATATCCAACAATGTAAGCTCTATGCCTCATTTTACAAAACTGAATTTTGACCATCTTGAGTAATGTGTTTCCAAGATGCACACCGCAGTGGAAAGAGTACAACATCAATATCAAGCAAGTTAGATGGGATGTGTTACTGTCATTTCCTCACTTAATCAAAATCATTTTCTGTTGAGACAACATCAAGAACAGACTGTGTCTGAACACCAATAGCACACAATAGGCATTTGGCTACCATATAGCGACAATTTAATTTTTATCAGCATTCTTACATTTATGTTTGTTTTCAACAAGAACTATACAAAAATACCTTTCACAACAGGTGGTCAGGCTAAACAAACAAATCATAATTTCTTCAGTGCGTCAGGCACAAATGTGCTTTCTTTTACCATCAATTTAACTTTCTCTACCCAGTTAAGGCTTATAAAATAAAATACACCAGGAAAACTACTAAAATTTCAGCCCCCAAACTATCTTGTCTCTCTCTAAAATGAACTAAGTAATTATTAAATATATAATTACTATTGATAATGTGTCCCTAGAGACTAAATAAAGAAAAGGCTGAGAGCTTACTGTAGTTCCTCCCATTTTCCCTATGTGAAGAACAGGGACATTAATATCCCAATCTTCCCATTTCCAGAAAGACCATATTTCTCAAGACAAACAATGAAAAATCCTTAGTTCACAAATTCTAACATGCCAATTGCCTTTTTCTTTGGATGTTTTACTTTTGTTGGAGATCCTTAAAGGAAGATTTGCCCTTCAGGTATTTCAGTTTTAGCCTTAGAGACTTTAAGATCTATTGTCTGAAGTTTATTTTGCATGCGAACATTACTGAAAGCCTGCTGGCTGACAACAAATTAACAAAAATATAGAAAAGGAATAATATGAAGTATTACATCCATTAGATTAATTAAATTCTTATAGGAAGTTTAAATTTTAAATAAGAAATTAAATGCAAATAACATGGCCTCTTCTGGAAAAAAAGCACACAAAAGAGAAGAGACTATTATAAGATGTAAGGAGTAGAAGCAACTAGCATCTGGAGTCTGTGGCCTCTTGGTTATGGGTATCAAACTCATAACACAGCACTCGTGACAAGAAGTCACACAGCAGCAGAGAGCATGGGAAGTCAAGGGTCTTGGAGCATATTCTGCTCCAAGGGGCAGGGAGTTAAAGAAAGGAGCCTAGGAACACTGCATAATGAAAAAGTATCTCTTTTATTCTAAATTTATTTACTATTACCTATAATACTACCAGTTCAAAACAGCAGCTTAAACAATCTGTCTGTGAGGTCCACTGCTGTTCTCCACTAGTGACTGGTTCTTCTGTCTCTTTCACTGTATTTTGAGGGCCGTTTCTTTTAATTGCTTCCTTGGCAGCTTTTCAATACTAGCTAGACTTCGGCAATTAAGACCTGTACAGATCCTCCTCCCTGGGTCAAGGCCACTAAGAAGGTGTTGCTTATACCCACTACAAACATTTCAATTAATGTTGAAAAATTGCTTCTCTGGAGTACTTTATTAACAACTCAACTTCTCCCTTCCAGACTCCAAGTAATTTTAATCTAAATTTATTTATCCTAAACTGTAAAAGAAATGTATTACAGAAAAAAATACTGAGAAATATTTGATATTCCTCAGATTTTTCCACATCACTTTTCTACCATGCCAACCATATATATGCTTCATTGCAAGAATCGCAGGATATATAGAAAACTAAAAAACAAATACATCATACTTAGACAAACACATAAGTGACCCTTTCGCAAATGGACGGAGCAAGCTCCTTTCAAAAGTGAATTAGCAGCAAAACAAGAGAGGGTATCAACAAGAGCAGGTGCTGACCTAAACACTGTTGAGTAGATCATTTCTTCTGTTACAAGATACAGAGAAAGCAAAGGCATTGTAAACACTGATTAAATCGAGCCATTATTCTCAGGAGACAGACAATAAACCTCACAGGTATCATTAAAGTCCAGATATGTTCCTCCAGATGATCATAACTCAGTGGGACAGACAACTTGGATAGAAGAGGAACCTTCTCCTCCCAGAGCAGCAATCCCACAGGCATGTTTCTGCGTGAGGGAAAAGCAGCAAGCACGCAGTTATGGGTGCTCTTGGTTTGGGAAAGGGTGTCCAGCAGAGTCACAGGTTCTGGGGCTAACAGTTTTCAGTTTTCTCCCAAAAAGGAAGATGATACATCTTAGTCTGGGTTTTGTTTTTGTTTTTGTTTTTGTTTTTTTTTTTGGGGGGGGGGGTTGCTTGGTTTTTGTGTGGTTGCTTGGTTTTTGTGTGTGTGTGTGTGTGTGTATTGTCTTTAAATATTAATGCTATTTAGCTCAGGTTGTGAAGCTCCTTTTCCCATATCAGTCACTTCAGGACATGCAATCATATAAGAAGAAATCACACAGGATTTCATCGTATGCAGATGCTTGCAAAGTATCGTATACTTTCAGAAGTGTGTTATATTTGAAAATGAGTAGCCATTCCATTCAATTAAAATCTGTCTTTAGAAAAATCGTTAAAGGTATATATGCCCACCTGTGAGCCCTGAGGCATAACCAATAAGGAGGTGCATGAAGTATCAGATAAGTGGTCTGTAGTGAATCACAACTGTTTTAAGTATTAAAAGAAGAATACTACAGGGAGCTCAGATAAAACTCAATACCTTGAACTCTCTTCAACTCTCAACCCTGATTTAGACCTTTCCATTTTAGAGCTGTTATTACTCTGCACTCTGTGTTATGCTTATAAGAATTTAAAATACTCCATACAGAACAGTTCAGAATTATGGACACCCCGAGCACAAACTGCTGAAGAACATTTTAAAGTGAATGTGACATGAAATCTGATGCTGTATTCATGCAATATAGCCTATAAAGAAAATGGCACAAATTAATAGCTACAGACACTAGAGATTTTCATTCTGTTTTTACTTAGACTAATATTTGACATCGCCACAGAAAATGCATCAAATCTAGATCTGCTGAAGTTATTAATTATCAACAGAAATAATTTACAAAAGGACACATCCTAAGTTAAAATTCCTATTTAGTTGCTCAAGTGACCAACTTTCAAAATTGTAATCACTTTAGACTTTAGCCATGTCAACTGGATGCTTAGCACAGGCATCTCGGAAAACTTTGGAAAATCTAATTAGGCAATAAATAGATGTTAGCTACTTTTTTTTTTTTGCAAGTGTTTTAATTTCTGCTGTCCATGTTATTATTTATGAAACAGAGAACCATATATGTTACTGTCAGACAAGACAAAAAGCTTTCAGCCAAACCTATGAAGAATTTCATGAAAAGTTGGTCCCAAGAGATGTTGAACCTCACTTCCTGCTCTGACACACACCAGACTTCCCTAAGAAACGCATTGCCCACAAACAGCAGAACCACCTTACATATCTCTTTCCACTTGAAATTTTGTGGCTCTGAGCAACTATCACCATTTCAACTGATCACTTCATACAACATGCTACTATCTAACAGGAAGGCAGAGTGCGGGGACATAAATACAAATACATCATTCTTTTTGGATCTTTACAAGGATTTTATGATTTACTGTAAAACCTGTTTACTGTTTACCTTCTTAAAGGGTATTCTGACTAGAGGTGGACAACACCATTTCACAAAGGATGATTTTCAGCTTCTTTTCCACTTTCTCTTCCCAAGGAGCAATGCTGATTACTTTCAGAGGAACATTTCCTCTGTTCCAACTAGGCTGTTACATTTCAGAACCATCTTTGAAGATGATATTTTCTGAATTAATCAATCAATCAATTCTCCATATGCTAATAGTCAAACATTCTGGTCTGTCACATCAAAGAGTCTCCATTGAGAATACATGTTTTATAATTAAATTAACCATATCACAAGTAAATTGTGCTTTTGATCAAGAACACACAACTTCTAAGACTTCGCTAGGAAATTTGCTTATTTGATCATATGATGAGTGGCTTTTTTGAGATCAAAGAAATTATCATGTTAACTTTTCAGAAATGTAATGCATTGTTTCGAACAAGATAATGGCTCTCCTTTGTACTTATCAACTTACTTCCCTGAAAAGTATGGGAGATGGACTGCTTTAAGCTAATCTATTCCCGTACAACATTTATGGACACCACCACCTGAGAGGAAAAAAGCTCTGTGAGACTTGAGTATTTGTAAATCAAAAGCATAAGTACTTTATATACTCTAAATATTCACTGGCTGAGTCTTATTCACGAAAGCTTTACTTAAATTTGGATTTGTAAGTCTTAGTTGCTCACCATGATAAACTTCAAATGTTTTACCATAGATTTACATTTAACTGAATATAAACATTTGTTTTGGAGTGGAAAACGTAGAACTATGGGCTGTATAGGACCATAAACCTGTGAATTGCTGGACAAACACCTAAATCTGCTAAGAAGCCAAAAGGGTTGCATGGGTTTGCAGGGAAGAACTAGGACATCTGTTCACATGGTCAAAGCATCAGGACAAACATGTAATCCAGCATTACATTTTTGGAGACTGAAAAAACTAACACCTCGCGCAAAAAACAACAGTGGTACTTAAGTTTTATGATGTGGTGTCATTACAATCTTATTTCATGTTGATATTCCATTTTAAAAAATGCTTACTAATTTCCACAGTAGTATAACTTACATATTATAAGGTAAGTTAGAAAACATAAGGACAGGAAAATCTGATTTTTGTGAACCAGAAGATACAGCAAAGTATATTTATCTCTAAGTGTTTACACACTGTTTTCATAAACTGTTTTGCTTTCACATTCTGTGCTATCCTTACACTGTGCTCTTAATCATATACAGAATCTTCACACAGTTTTTACTGTGCCTGGAATAATCTAAACAAATCACATAGCTATAAATATATTTTGAATGGTTGCTTGTAACCCTGAAAAATAGTAGATCACAAACAACTGGAGCCTAAGCAAAGAACAAGCAGCCATTCTTCTCTGGCAGATATTAACTTTGTATTCATTTTTGCAGTATTGAAATATTTATACTGATTGAGAAGCCCTGGCAAATGTTTGTTTATTGCTTTGGTAACCTATGTGAGGCTGGTAAAAGTGAAACACCTTTTCAGGCTATTTGAAAAAATGCAGCAGATACCTATGGTTTTTGAAGTACTTTGATAAGAAAGCTTTAATTTAATATGTCAGTGTTCACTATGTCAGAGCTCAAATATTCTCTCAGAAGGAGTCTTAATGCACATGCATTATTAATGCTCTGAGGGAACAAGTCTATTTGAGCTGAATCTGACCAATGTCATTAGTCACAGAGCGCAAGCAAATTTGGAAATAACAGGTAAGAGAACAATTTTCACCTACTCTATCTTGTACTAGTTTTCTATAAAATCTAGAAAACCAGTGAGCTCTATCTACAATTTATGTAGCTTGCCTAATCTAAAATGTTGTACACACACCTATCAGGTTTGAGAATCAATGAATCTCAGGATTATTTCCTTTCAATCAGATGTGTTCTGCTTCCCTTGAGTTAAACAGTGTGAATTGGATGTCTAATTGAAACAATTTTTCAAGAACATATTAGATGGTACCTGAGCTGCTGCACAAACTCTAAGTGATGTAAAAATTTAATATAGCATAGTTAAACACTTAAAGAGCTACAAAGCTTTGAAATAGGAAATCACTTCTATTTGGATATACAACTAAAAGAACATTTCAGATTCATTAACTCCATACAATTAATGTGTACACTAATCACTATAATGATGATGGGTTTCCCACTGATGTTTCAGGCATGATGTTAATGTTGCAATTTCAGTAGCAATGTCAAAGCAGAAACTACAATCTGAAGGTGAAATTTTAACTAGGTACATTTAAAAAGGCCTGTTTCTCTTTGCAAGATGTTTTCATGCACTTTTTAGTTTGTGAAAGAGAGATGTTGAGTAAAACCTAATTAAAAGGCATGTTACAACAGTGTTGTGTGAGGCTTTGCAGTATTGGTTCTGTGCATCTTGAAACTCAACAGTACTAAACTCAAGTAGAGAAGGCCCCAAGCAACCCAAGCCCTGCTCTGGGCAGGAGACTGAAGTAGACAATCTCTACACACCCTTTCCAACCTAAATTCTTCTTTGGTTTCATTTTAAAGTGCATTTCTACATAACTTGTTCCTATCTAGTAAAATATACTGAAGCCAATTTTGCTGATGGCCATTTTTAGAGTGGATTACAAAGCACAATGAGAAACCAGAGAAAGACTTAATTAAATTAGCAAACTGGACGTCATGATGACAAACTAAATTCAGCACAAACCAGCATAAGATATGGCATACTGTATTACACTAATGGATTCAGATATTAAGTCAATGTGAAAATGTAATACATGGCCTTTCAAGGAAAAGGTCTCTAATGCCATTGTGAGGACAACCTCATACACCTGGCTCCATGCTCTACGGTGATCAAGAAACATTAACAACCTAGGCACAAAAGTATTTAGTGGATGAAAGAAAATGTTCAGTGTCCACATGAGACATGTAATAATAATTCATGTCTCTTCTTTCAGTATTTATTCTTTCATCCTATAATGAAATAAAGAAGAATGAAACTCATCACAGCAATGACAAGAAAAGCAGTTGCCACATAAGAAATTAAGCCTGATAATTAGCCAGGTAAGTAGTTCCAAAGACAAAGTACTACAGCTGAGGTATATACACTCATACATTAGAGGAAGACAAATTCAACTTTCAAGTATTTCTTAATAAAGAACAATTAGCATGAAATTCATTGACAAAGATATTAGGCAAATTTTATAAAAAGAAATAAGCTTTTTTTTTTTTTTTTTTTAAAAAAAAGCATCTGTAGGAGAACTTTCTAGGAAAAAGCAATACCAACCAGTGCTCCTACCTTTTAGTATCAGCTGAATAACATAGAAATGTCAAATATTGTACGTAATTTGTATTTGAGACATGTTTGTTCTTATTCTTTTTGTTGTTGTTGGTGGTTTTTTTAATGGAGGAGAAAAGAGAACAGATTAGATGGGACATGTTACTAGAAAAATCTATCAAAATGTTGCCTCTCAGTTGCAACTAGTTTTAAGGTTTTAATGGCTTGGCTACAGTAAGCAAACCACGCACTATCACATTGCTGACAAACTTTCACTTAATACATATCATCCCTAGTGTGGCTGAGTAATTTGGTGCAGTAATTTGGCTGTGCGCTTCTATTAATATTATCTTGAATATGGAATGACTCTGCATTTAAACCAATGCTATTTGACATGCTAGATTAAACAAAGGTTCCACGTCTACTACAGCAAAGTCTTTGCAGTACTATCTTTAAAAAGGTGCTTATTTACCCATACAGCTATAAGCTCATCTATTATTATTGATAGAGTTCCAAGAACAAAGTAGCAACTGCTGGAATTAACCACTACTGCTGTAAGTAGCACCTCTTCTGAAGCAATAAGCAGTTACGCTCTCACTGTGCATGACAAACTTCCATTCACACCAGCGAGAGGAAACAGATGCACCAAGAGCGAGCTAATCCATTCCCAGTATGCAGGCCGCTGCTAAAACATACTCCACTGGTCTCTGCCAGCTTTATGAAAACCTCTCGCATTCAGAGTCCAGCCAAAGCTTCAGCTTCAAGAGCTTGACTGCAATGTTGACTGCACTACCTCAATGTCCTGCTTCACTTTACTGTCACCTAGAAAATCCAGTGCTCCCAACTAACCGGCAATTTTGAGGGTTGTACAAAATACACACACACAAAAAAAGAGGGGGACAGGGAGAGACCCAGCCTCACCCTTGGAGATAACTGGGAATGGGTTAACAGCACTAGTGCAGCTGTGCTACCGTGCCATTGTTGCTGAGAACATAGTGTAAGTATTGGCTCCAGTAATAATCTTTATCGAAGTCCTCGGAAAAATAATAATTGAGGTTTTGTGGGATTATGAATTTTCTAAATAAAGCAATAGTCTCAGGAAGACAGCAAATACATACAGTAGCGGAACTGCCATATGAATAACAACTTACTCAGATTCTTATAAGCAGTACCCAACTGTTCCCAACCTCCCTCATGAGAGAACACCTCACCACATACTACAGTAACAACCAAGCAAGCCAAGAGGTAGAATATTTTCACAGGTTTTCCTGTCCTTATGTTTTCTAACTTACCTTATAAAGTAGCACTCAAAAATTGCACTGGGATTTCATCCTTCCTTCAAAAGGTTTTCCATATCAGGTGTGCCTAATGTATTCCTGCGCTCCAACCTGAAACTAAGCCCAGCCTGCAAAGCAGTGTTCTCCTCTATTTCATACTTCATCAATAACAGAAGCTTTCTATACCCAGAGACAAATTCTCATCTCAGTTACAGCAGAGCAGCAAAAGAATAATTCAACACAATTCACTGGATTTAAGGCTTGTCTACATTTAAAAGATTTTAACAGCATTTTTGTTGAAATACATTTACAGGTTCAGGAAGCCACGTACGGTATCTGTACAATAAGTGCCTTTTCAGCAATATAACTATAATCACTGTTGCTCATACACTGATATAAACATCTAACCTACAAAAAAGTAAAATTGCAGCCTATCCAACATAGCTATCCCAAAAAACTGTTCTAGTGGAAACATGGCTCATTCTTAAAGAAGAGATCCTAATTTGTTCTCATCACTTTCTTAGATTAGCACTTGCAGAGACCTGATTTCATACAGAATGCTATCAAGAAGGCAACAAAACTGCATTGAAATTTCTGTCTGGAACTCAGTAAACAACATCATTTCTAATAATCAAGAAAGTATCTAATAATCCATCCCTTCTCAACTGTGCCATTTCTGCAGTCTCAGTAAAATTTCAAAGTAACAAGTATTTTGCCCATAAAAGTAGTAATTATAATTGAGTATGATGAATAATAGCATAATTTTAATCATGGCTACTTTTCAGAACAGATTCACACTAGAATAGATAACCTACACAGCAGGCAATGAGACCCCCCAAAACAATGAATCAAACCAACCAACCAATTGTTCGAAACACTTGGTTTTGTTTATTCCCAAATACAAACTCTTGTGCCTCAGTACATATCAGAATATAATTATTGCTATATACACTGAGGTATGTTTTGGTAGAGCTGCTGGGGGAAATATGCTATAAAGTCAAACCCCTGTAACAGACTGGGGGAAGGTATAAAATCTTCAGGAAGCACAAAAGCTCCACATTCTTTTTAATTCCAGTGGTTATAAATACAATGGAGCAAAAGCATTGGCTAACACAAATCATGCCACTGCATCATGTTACACCTCGGCCCTGACCTGCAGCAGCCCTGCTGCTCCAGTTCCCATGCCTCTGCATTACAGCCTTTAATCATGCGGGAAGAGGTTAACCCAGAGGTATGGGTTTACGAGAGGGACAGACACCCACGAAAGACAAGTGGCACCACCACACATTTTCAGTGAGAAACTCCACCTGCTCAAGAGGAAAGAGCAGCACATCAGCTTGTCAGCCCTCCAGGTCCTGCTCATTTAGCTCACACAGGCAACCGGCAGCAGCAAGCCACCGGCAGCAGCAAGCCACCGCCCGCGAAGGCTCGCGCCCATGCACAGCACTGGGGGAAGGTAGGTGAGGCATAGGCAAGTGAGGGCAGCAGGGCTGGGCTCCAGCACCTCACAAACGGGGCATTGCAGAGGAGCTGCACACAAAGGGACAGACAGATCCTCAAAGCACTGGAGACCAGAGTGCAGAAAGCAGAGGGCATGAGAACAGGCCTGCATAGAACCATACAAATATTTAGGAATAACTGAGGACATGCTCTTGGGAATAAACATAACTCTTACTGCTCTCCTTAACTGACTTTTGTTGCTGTTTTAGTTTTTATTTTGGGGGGAGCACAGGTCAGAAACAGGAAGCCTGAAGAGTGATCAATAGTTGCAATGCTAAAGCTAATAAACCCAAGTCTGCCATGATTTTCATACACATTCTATGTTTAAGTAAATATCAGTAACAACATAAAAAAGTGCACCAGGCAGAGCACAGAGACAGAAAGATAGGAAAAAGTGAAGTACTTTGCTTTCTGCACACATACAAATAAAGCCTCTTCCCATTCCCCACTACGCTATCCAGAAATTTTTGCCAAAATATGCCATTTTTGTCTTTGCTAAAATCAGCAAGATGGAAACCTTGGTTAGAGAGCCTCATAATATCCGTCCAACTCTGACTCTCCTTCCTTTTATTTTCATTTAAATCATTAACACTCATCATACTAAGGTGTTAAAGAAATATATATAGCTTATAAGCATGTTTCAGTCATATCAGCTCACAACAGCTTTTTTTTTCCCCCAATCCACATACCTTTGCAATCACATCCAAAACAGTCTTTATTAATGCTGTCTCCTTATTTTCACTGGGAATATCTCACTCCCCCCCTTCACACTTCGTGGTTTTTTGAAATAAAGCAAGCATTGCCTTGTCATCTGATTCTCTTGTTTACATGTTTTAAATTTAATCAGAATACCTGAGGTGTCGATAATCATGTTTATCTTTCCAACAAGAATCAGAAATGGAAACAAAGCTCATGCTGCATAACAATAATGTAATCTGCAGTGCTACATCTGAACAACTTCTCAAGAAGTCTAAAGCAGCCTGCCTCTTTTAGTTCAAAATATACAAAGGAAATCAGCCTTTTGAAACAAGATGTAATAAGCTGAGCAATTTATTCTAAATACTAAAGAATAGATTAGTTAAAAGCCACTAGGAAAAATGGCAGAATCCTCTCTTAAATCGTCAGCATCACCTTTCAAAAATATATTTCAATTAATCAAAATAAAAATGGGAGGGGAAAAGAGTCACCACTATGTTAGATATTTATTGCTAAAATAATTAATATTTCCCCCTGGTTGCTTAAGACAGTATTACTGAACCAGCCTTAGCAGGAAATTTGGGAAGTAATACATAGCCTAGAGTGCCCTCTTTCTTCTCCAAGAGGTGTTTCAGGGAAATACTCTGTTCATGAAGATGTCAGTCAGCACTACTGTTTTTCAGAAAGTCAAATAAAATAGGTAACTAGGCTGTATAAAAATAAAATACGGAAGTAGTTCAGCTCAATTTAAGTGACATCCTTAGACTTGTGAGGAACATGATTTTACTTTAACAAAAGTATACTTACAGAGCCATCTGAAATTGTTCAAGCCATTTTTTCTTCAGATCTTTAGTTTTGCAATAAACTTCTAAACCATTTTGACCTTGGATATGAATGAGGTAGAAGCCATAAGACCACTGCATAAAAACATCAGCAATACACAGGTCATCAATTATGGAGAGAAAAAATTCTCTACGTTCCTTAATAAAAATCCTGATTTTGCAAACACCAACACCACACTATTCTGTTCACTTCAGAATGGCTTACTCAAATGTTTTAGTAACATCAGAATAAACAAAGTTAAAATCCCTAAAGATTCACTTTTGCTTGCTGTTAATACATAACATTTTATAAATAAATTTTATATGTACATCTTAACTCTTGCAAAAAGTTTCAAATTGCTGCTAAAAATATACATTTTGCATGAATTACTAACAAGTATTTACCTTTTTATTTTCTTTATCAGTAGTGGGATTATTTGTAATTTTGTATTTCTGAAGATCTATTATTTCCTTCATTTCATAATTATCACCTCTTCGTTTGCAAACAATTACAGCTAGATCAAACAAGAAGATATGCCTACAAAAATACAACATGAGGAGGGTTAAAAACACTCTGCATTGCCAACACCCAAAGTGTTATCTTATAAACCTTAGCCTGTGACATTTTCAAGGTGAACAATTAAACTACTGAATGACAAAACAAATACTCAAAGTACTCTTGCTAGAGACTTACTACTTGTAAGGGACTTAGATGATCTTACATGATAATGTAACAGCTAACTTCCCACGAATCACCTTGCAAATTCACTTGCTAAACAATGACAAGCTCTGCGAACGCACACTGAAATGAAAATGCTCTCAGAAATCACTGAGCTGACCTCAAGTCCAAAAAGAGAGAGTTACTTTACAGGCATTTTAATAGCAAACACCAAAAGTCATGCCATCACCTGTCTTGCCTCGCACGTTTGTCTAATGTAGTTATCCTTATTTCTCCATCACCTTGAGGTCTTCCATACTGTAAGAGGGAATGATTCTGAAACAAATAATATGTATGATTCAACATAGCAAAAGCAGTAAGATAATGCATTCAAGTGCTAGACCACTCACTCCTTTTACCTCAAAAAAGGACTCTTCAGGTCTGTTTTAAAAAGGCATCTTTTCCTCACTATCATCTAAACTAAATACAGTAAGGCATCAGTCCATTGCATATTCATCTTCAAACAGGAAACATTTTTGCATTACAAAAAGACCTGAATCACTGTGCAAATACAAACCTTTAACTACACAAATATATTTAACTACATATAGACCCCCAGCACGGATTTACTGAATATTTACAAAATCCCAGCAGGTATTTCTGTAAATATTGATATCATTCTAGACCAAGCAAATGATACGTGCATTTGAATTTCACGAGTACTATATCTCATATGAAATGGAAAAAATTACATTCTTCATTGTATCTGATCAAAAGTTATTAAAAACTGTATAAATGAAAACCATCACATACCAAATTCTCTATTGATAGTTGAAATTGTCTAATTTCACGGAGTGTTTCATTATCTCTCTTCACTTCATTTACATATTGAGCCAAGTCCTAGAGCATCAACAGGAAAAGGGAGGAAAAAATCCAAAACAGGCCACTTAAGCCAAAAGACAGAATTCAAAATAAATATGGCAAAATAACGTATCAATCTGCATATTTAGTCATTTAAAAATATATACATCATTAATGTTCAAGAATTTGTAATCTGTATGCCTAGATATAGACAGAAAATAAAGCCTCTGCATATCTTAAATCTTATTTACAACTTTCTTCATTGTATCTGTTCAAACCTAAATCTAGTAGCAAGAAAAACATGTATTGAATATTTAAAAAGGGCTGACTTTCTGGATTTTGTTAACGTCTTGTTTTCAAAACTAAAGATGGAAATGTAATTTATGCAGCACACTTATGTTCTGAAAAAGCAGTCAACAACATCCAATACCTGAGAATAAGACAGAAGGTAAAAATAGCATATAGTAGAAAACATGTAATGCTGCTCATGCTGTAATGGAGCATGTAAGGTGTAAACATATGTGGCTGTGTACATATCAGGAGGGAGAGAAGAAACTACTGCACAGGAGTAGTTTGTACAGCAGAGAGAAGGCATTACTCAAATTTTAAAAGAGGCTTTTAATGGGATATACTACCTGAAGTCACAGGTTGAGATCATTATTGTCCACCTTACCAGAAGACATACTGTACACATTTCACTAAAGCCTTTAAAAATCTCTGAACATGCTTGAGTAATAGTGACAATTTGCTGGGGTTTCTCCGTTTATGGCTAGAGATGAGGAGCAAGCAGCAGTGGTAATTGGTGAGGTCAGAGATGCTAAGAGCAGCAGTTAGAAAAGGTACTCTGATCTTCACAACTTGCCTTTACAGAATCCTTCAATATGGTCACAAATTTGAAGGGTGGAAAAAGGATGCATCTTCTTTCTAAGACATTTTTAATCAGAATCTAAGAATAGCTGCAATCATTATGCTAGTTTCCCAAATGAAACCAGGCAGGATACTTTCACATCAGCCTTAAGAGTTGGCATAGAAATCACGTAACCTCTTTCCTGCTGCTAAAAAAAATCTGACAGCCAGATTACTTCCCAGAATTTTCTTTCCAGGGTGGTAGTACCACCTTGTTAGCAGTATTTTTTTCCCCCCAAAGATTACTTTCAAGCAGACACACCAGGGCCTTTAGAAGCAACAAACCTACACTGTGCAGTTACTTCTACTGCTCTGGCAAAGTTTACTATGAGAGAATACAGAAAAACTGGGAGGAAAACCATGTTGTGACCTTAGAGATGCTAATTCCTGCAGTATTACTTATTATTATTGGCTGGCTATGTCCTGCCAGCCAGGACATAACTGCCACAGCCACTCTGAGAAGAGATTTCTTGATCTTATTTTGAGTCCAACAATCACCAAAAACAATGAAGCACACAAGCAACGGGGAAAGAAAAAGACAGGAAAAAAAACATGGTTATTTTCCTAGCCAATTATCAGCAACCAAGATGCATGCATGGCTTGCCACTAGATGGAAGCAATGCTGTGTCCCCCCCATTTCAGACATCTACCTGGGAGATTATTGTGGTGGCTCTGCATTCACTGCACAGAACTGAATGACAAAAAAGGGGAGCCAAAAACCTCATTGGTGAGCTAGTCTGTATTCCAGGCATTCAGACAGTGACATAATACAAGACAGCTGTGTGACCCAAAAACTAACTTATCCTGACTTAAGCATCTTCTATGGATCATACAGATTACAACAGGAGGAGACATGACCTATGCTGTGTTAACTTTCCCCCTCCAAAGGATAGAAGAAAAACTCAATTCCACCACGTGAATTTCACAATTCACGTAGTGAAGCCAACTGAAGCAGAAATTACACTGTGCAGAAGAACACAATGTAATATTAAAGCAGTACTGCTATTCTATAAAGTACTTGTTTGTGCCACCTGCAGGTGAATGTACAGTGACAAGTACTGTACCTCCAGAAAAATACTAATATTTTCAAAGGTAAAGACATAAATCATACTAGGACAACAGGAGAAGAGTCTTGTAAAGAAAGATAATATCTTCACCTCACTGGGAAACCACTGACCTTGATTAGAATTGGCTTACAGTGGTAGAAATATTCCTACATTCTGGAAGTAAGACTAGCATTATTGAAACACCTGCTTTTCATCTCAATATATGACAGCAAATTGACCAACAAGTAAACCGAAATAAGGAAGCTCCATTCATAAACACTCCATTTCAGAAAACTACTGAATTTGTTCCAAGACTCGAGCAAAGCCTGTTGAAGGCCTGTTGTATATACTTGCCCTGATGTACTCAAAGTTCACAGTGACTTGAGAAAACATCTATTTGACCTGCTGTGAACGACATCTCTTCCAGGAAACATAGTTATGAACTACCATTTTAACTGCCAACATGGATATAAATACTTCACTGACATGAACACTTACCTTCATCGCATCAAGCGCCAGTTTTAGATTTGCCTTCTCCATGGGATCAGTAGTGTGCTTTACCAGCTCCTGTTGACAAAAGTAGTTACAACTTTTCACCCACTGTCTGACATTTTATAGACTGAAGTTGTTATTGCTTGCCCCATCCCTCCCAACCCTCAAAATGAAACCTAAAAACAGAAAACACAACCCAAGAATTCACATTTTCTTCTCCACAGTGACCAACCTGTAACTGAGTGGGGACTGCAAAGAGATAATTGGCAAGATTTAAGAATGGTATAGTCTAAATACTGATTGTGGTGTTAATGAACAATCATTAGAAGGTAATTTGGTCTGTATATCACTTAAATCTTGCCAATCAGATCATTACTGTATGTGCATGCTGAAAGCACACGTAAACACTTGAGTTCATTTGCTCATTGCTATACTGTGTATAATCCCATTCCAAAGCACGCTTGCCTGCAGAGGGATGTATGCTAGCAGTAAGTTCTCAGCTAAACCTTGCAACTACTTAAAAGAAGTCACTGTTTCATTGTGCCTAAGATAAAGCTGACTCAGAAGATACATTTAAATCACATGTGAACATTTAAAGATTTTTTTTAGCCACTTCCCATTTGGAAAATGAAAGTTTTCCAAATTTCTTTTTCAGTTTCAGTTTTCTTAGGGAAACTGATTATTTTTTCTTTATAATCTGAAAAGAGAATTATACACTTCAGCTAGCAAAATAACTCGCTAAAATCCTAGAAAAAGAAGGAATAAGTATTTATGCTTCACGTTACAATTCTAACAGTTTTACTGGATTTTTTTTTCCAAGTCTATAAAATATTTCTTTCTTGTACAATGCACACTTATTTCATATTATCTCAAACATTAGAACATAGTGACACATTGTATATCATCTTTTCATAATATACAGCCTAATTATAAATTTATGATAGGTAAGTTTTTAAAAAGCAGTTTTACCATTTTGTTCCAACTTTCTGTTCATCTTAACATTGATGAGTCAGAAATATTTCAAAAATTTAATATACAAAATGTATGTTGCTCCACAGAGTCAAAATTATGCTTCACATGAAAGTAGTAGATCTTTTTAAAACGACATTTTACAAGCATCAGCAGGGTTGACAGTCTAATACAGTAATATATTTCTTTGCAGCTGAACTAATGAGTCTCCTGGCACAGCTATCAAATTAAATTTATAAGACTCTCCACCCTTATTATAGGACTAACTGTGAAAGCTAACGCTTTGTGGGTTATAACAAGAAGCATTTCAAAATAAATATGGCTTTATTGTAATTTATGACAGCAAAGAAGCATCTTAAAAGTATGCTGTAAGTATGGTTCAGCTTCCTTTTTAGGGATAATGGTCCACATTTCAAAGCACCATCATTACAGTTTGGTGCTATTAACCATTTTAAACATACCAAGAATGAAAGGTTCAGATACTTGGGCAACAATTCTGGTTTATTCATCTTTCCCAGATGTGCTTCAACTCTGAGGAACGATCTCCTTAAGAAAACCTGCACTTGAGTGGATTTTATTTCATAACAAATCAGCCTCAAATCTATGGAAATGTCAGTCACCTCCCTCTGATAAAGGCTTTTAGCTCTCATTCCTATAAACCACTGATGATCAACAAATCACAGTTTTGTTCTCAGCCCCTTAAAATTCAAAAATAAAATACCTGGAGCAGCAGGTGGTATTTTAGCACTCTTTGCATTGGAACCACTAAAAGATCCCGCAATGTAAATTTCCCATTATTGGCCCTCTTGGAACATTCCTAGTTCAAAGCAGAAAAACAGATTAAGACTCGAGATAGAAAATAAAAGTATTCAAATGACATATATGGAAATTCAAAGTGATACATTGGCCAACCAACCATAGTAAGCTTGAGATAAAGAATATCAACAAACTAGAAGAAAACAGTTGATATGGCAATAAAATCTAAACTAGGGAAGACTGCACCTAGACATTTGTTCTTAGATGCTTCAACAGCACAAGAAAGAGCATGGAATAAACATCACAACAGAAATTAGGCATTCAACTGAACTGAAAAAAAAGACACTGCCTATAAGCACAGCAAAGAAGGCAAATGTTGCATCCATTAAAAAAGCAAAAGAGAATTTTGGAAGCTACCGGCCAGTCAGCCTCCCTTCAGGCCTCTCAAGAAATTATGGAGCTCTTGAAGCTCTTTCTGGGCACATGAAGGAGAAAGTGACTGGGAGCATCGATTTGCTACAGGTATATCAACGCTTGACCTGACTGCTTTCTGCAGTGAAATGGCTAGACCTGTGAATGGATGAGGAGAGTCTACCTTGACTTTCCCAAGGCTTGCAGCATCATCTCCCACAGCATCCTAATATCCAAGTTGGTATGTTATGCTTCAGATGAACGAACTACTAGGTTGACAAAAAACTAGCTATATTATGAGACTCAAAGAGAAGTGACTAGTGTTTCCCACACAACCTGGGGAACAGTTGCAAGTATAGCTCCTCATGGGTTTGTCCTGGGACTCCTCCCATTTAATATCTTTAGCAATGATGTGAAAGTGGACAGGGAAGATACCCACAGCAAGTCCACAGATAACACCAGATTGGAGGTGCAGGTGATGCTTTTCAGGGCATGTCCAACAGGAACCTCATGAAGCCAACAAGGAAAAGGCAAAGTCTTGCACGTGGGACACACTAGGCCAGGGCACATTAACCCCGAACGCTGGCCAGCAGCCCTGCTGGAAAGGACTCAGGGTTCTTGGCAGACAGCAAGCCCTGACGGGCTGTGGGACCGGGGCTTATTTGGCCTAGAGGTCCATTCCACCCTGAGTCATTCTACAATTCTATGTTCTCAGCTGAGATATCACCACAGAAGGGTATTGCTTCCTGAAAAAAATCCTAACCCTACTGCCATCAGTGACAGAACTCCATTCACTTCATCCATTCAGGATGCCAGACCCTGTATCTCAATAGCTAACACATTCATTTGATCAGAGGCTCCAAAAAATGAAGAGAAGAGAAACACACATTCACGTATTGGTCTAGCCAGTTTTAATTCACAACATTTTTAACTTGGATGAAAGCAGGGCATATTCATCACAACATGTGTAATACACACACACATACATTAGAAAATACTGATACCTCTAACTTCAACTTAACATCTTCTTTTGTCTTAGAGATGTTGTCTAAGCATGATATGGCTATCTCCACTTGACTGCAGTACTGTCCATAAATAACCAATCTAAATCAAAGCAAGAGATAAAAAATAAAGGGAACGTTTGCTTATTTAAGAACAATCCTTGATCATTTTTCACAAACTGGTAACAATCCTCCTTTCAATGGGAAGAGTGCCTAAATATGCAACGGTCAGTTGTAGCCCGACTTCAACAGACAGCATGAATATAAGGAAAAATATTCAGAAAAATAAAGTTTTAAGCTACCTTTAAAATGCTGCAAAATCATTGCAATTTCTTTTAACATTCAAATGTATGTTGAGATAAATGCAGGACTCATTAATAGCAGCATAACTGCTGTCTAAGAACAAAACAGTTTATATTTACAATAGGCTTAATAGGATTAATTGCTTCTATTTGTTAAAGAACCTGCAGGTTATCCAAACTGATCCATCTCCAACAGTTTTTACCAGGCTACATCCTGTGAGCTTTCAGATCCAAGTAACAGTGCATGGCAAATTCAAGAAATATTCAGTAATTGTCAACAGCACTAATGCTTCTTGAAAGAGCCTGTTTTTATAACAGGAGTTTCTTGCCCCTGCTTCAAGTGCTTCTGCTAGTCCCACTGCAGAGTGCTGCTTCCTTTCATTTTTTCCACACATTTCTTCAGGTGATTCCTTCTGTATGCTTCAAATTCATTTTTAGGGGGTTTCTATGACTTTCTACTGGTGTCTCCCAAATTTATTTTTCCCTGATTTAACCTTTGCCATTCATCTTTTGTTTATTCTTTTTACACAATTGCAGTGATGATACTGTCTTAAAACCACTTCTGATTACTTTTAGTAACTATGTGGTAAGACACTGGGCCTACCTCCACATGTTTCCCTTTTGCATAATAAATATAGGCTTGAGGTTTCTTCTCAGTGTCCTTTGCTCCCCTTTTAGCACACATCTCAGAGCTACTTTTGAAAAATAAGTATTTTCCAGAACAACTTCTTGTCCCTTAATTCCCTCCTACAGCAGCAGAAAGTCTAACAGCCTGGGAAATAACTATGTCCGGCTCTGACATAAAAGCTGAGACAGAGGGCCTCTGAAGGCAAGACTGTTTATGGGCAGCCTGGGACTCACTCCTCCCTTGGAAAACAACTCTGTCAAATGTTTTCCAGATGCTGCTGCCCAGTTCCTCACAAGCCCATTATTACTCCAACAATCCTCCTTCCCCACCACCCTCAGCAAGTCCAATTAGCTCCCACCCATCTTTTGCACTCTGGTCCCAGAAGAAACTCATTTTTAACCATGACCCAAGGGTTACTTCACAGTAAGTCAGCACTGTAACCAACAGTACAGCTTTTCAGCTAAGTATTACAGGCATGTAAGTTCATTCATACAGCCCAACAGCTGTTTGGTGCTTGTGAAAAAAAAAAAACCAATTTGAAAAGGTGGGTAAAAAAATTGGCAACTAGCCTATAGGGCATGGCACGCTCCCATGGCTATCTTGTTATCAGCCTGGCTGTTTTTCACAGTTTTAAGGTAAAGCATTTTTACTTTGCCATCACACATTTGACTGCAGGTCAGAGTAAGACCCTACTTTTCTCTCCTCTTTCACACCTGCCTTCTCTTCTTTCAGGTTATCACCTCTTCTGTTTTCTTTAACCTGGAATGGCCTTATATATATATATANTATATATATATATTTTGGTCTTATTTTGCCCCTCTTCCCCTTTTAAAACGTTCTGTTAAGCAATACAGGTACGTGCTACAAAATACCTGGGATTATTTACATGGAAAAAAAATGCTGTGCAAAATAAGCTATTTAAGTTTTATTCAAAACCTCTGTGTTACCTCTCTATAGAATCATCTAGGTTGGAAAAGACCTTCAAGATCATCAAGTCCAACCATCAACCTGACCTACCAAGTCCCATCACTAAACCATGTCCCTTAGCACCACATCCACACATCTCTTAAATACCTCCAGGGACAGGGACTCCACCACTACCCTGGGCAGCCTGTTACAATGCTTGACCACCCAGTGGTCAGCATTTCATTTCTGTGAAGAAATTCTTCCTCATGTTCAATCTAAACCTCCCCTGGCAAACTTGAAAGGGTTAGTAGGTAATTAAGTAACAATATTGCCAAAACTGGGGGTAAAAAGAGGGAAAACTCATTCAGTGATAGGTTACATTTTGGCTTGCAGGCTCATAACACAAAATACTAGCTTTATAAGTATACTGACATTGAATTCAATTCTGTTTTAGAAATATTCAAACAAAAATATAATAAAACGCTTTAATGGATTGGGCACTGATTATCACAATTCGTAAAATTAGTGCTTAAGTCTTACCTTTCTTTGTAGTTAATAAAAATTTGATACAGGTTCTGATCATTTTTGTTAATAATGGAATCATTGATGTCCTGTGTTAGACTCCTGTGAATTTTCACCAAATCCTTGAAAACAGCAACAAGGGGGAAATATTTTTAAAAACAGAACTAAATCTTTGAATATAAAAATGCCTGCATGTTAGATCCATTAATTGAATAAATTGGTAAACAGATCATTTGAGATTAGAACCTAATTTCAAGGCTTGCCACATCTTCCATATAGTGAAACAAGAAAAACTGAACTCCAAGAACTACCTATTAAAGACTAATTTATTCTTGCTTGGAACATGCACTGTTAATTCATCTTCATTTTATAATGATAATTTTAAAATTAAGCAAGTCAAGTAAATGCTTTAGTGACAAGATAAAGTAATGAATCATGTCCCTGAGCTGTGAAAAATTCGTTTTGTACATTACATTGGTCAATTAGTGATATTCTAATGCTAAGTTAACTGCAATCATAATGAGTTTCCCAATACAGCAGGCAACTAATGGCTGAGAGAAAGGCAAGAATACTGCAGAAAGATCTTCTCCCTGAGCACAGTAGAAAAGTTCACTATCATAAAAATCTGTATGCTACTATAGATTACATCAGCCTTAATACTGTATGGATACTGTCAGAGAAGTCACAAGAGATAAAGTCAAAACAGGTTAAGAAGTTCTGAAATCAGGATAATTAAGTGATATGAAGGCCATTGCAATGAAAAATAGAAAACTATTTTAAAAAGCCACTGAAGATGGTTTAATGCAGTAAATGATACATTACAAAAATACAAAACAATGAGTTTGGAATTAAGTGAAAGCATTTCACTTCAGACTGATGTCAACTATAAGTACATATGGGGTCAATCATCACATCACAGTTGAGGTAGCATAAACTAAAAACCAACTGAATTCAGTTGCTAGCAATTGTACAGCCATATCCTCAGAACCTTAAGTTGCAGCATATAAAGATGTTATTATAGAAATGTTTCCAGATGCATATATTACAGCAGCACATTTTTTTCAGGAGTGCACAGGGACTCAGCTAAGCAACAGCCATGAAATATAAATGTTACGGGAATAAAATGTCTTTTGGCTATCTCTATTGAAAATATTTAACTTTTTAAATTAAACCAACGTTAACATCATTAAAAGTTAATGAAAGTGTGAGTACTTCAGTATGTTATATTACTTCCATCTCTCCCTCTCAGTATGTCTGCATATGTCTCAATTCAAATACATGCAGAGACGTACATACAAATGCATCTATGTATGCATATGTAGAGAGAGATGTGCACAGATATAAGTAGAGAGCCATATATATGTTTTATAGCACAGAACTTCAAATTCTGAGCCCTGATAAAAGGCACTCACTTTAAACTGGTGAGTTGTGGTTGTTTTGTTTTTTCCTTAAGAATAAAATACCTTTTGACACCAGCAGATAACTTTGTCCAGCAAGCATCCTTCAGAGTCTATACATAGGAATATGTATGGGAAATACATATAGGAATATATATGTAGGAACACAGCATCACCCTAAAGTACCAATCTGTCACCACAACCCTTTAACAGAGGCAAATCCATCCTGGTCTAAGACCACCACATCTGCTCTCCACACTGCAGTTTGCTATAGAGCTCTGTAAAAACTATTTTTAGTTTAAAACAAGCTTCCACCGCCCTCCAGCCTTCCTGCTAAGGAACTGCCACACAGACAAGGTCTGAGCAGAGAAAGCTCTTTGCACATGTTTTTGGCTTAGGCAAGCCCTACATTTCTTTTAATGTTGTTACATGCCTATGAAATGTTACTGGAGTTAGAAAACCACCATCTTGTAAGACAGAATACAGAATACTAATAATGAAAAGAAAACCTGAATACTACCATTTACTATGTCTTGCTAATTTCAAATGAACAGCTCTTGTTCTTTTCACTCTTAACTGATTCCCTTACACTTCTTTAAGGAGTACTGAGCAGGCTGACCTTTCAGTTTATGTTTGCAGTGCATAAGCCCCTTTTACATCCCTGTGCAGCGTGTCACATTGGCTGGCTTTGTGGCTTTCAGTGCACGTAAGTCAGTGTGCCTGGGCACACTGAGCCTTAGGAAAGAGATTTACAGTAGGTTAGGTAGGTCACATCAGGGCTTCATTCATAATGAATGAGAAACATTAGTGTAGGACAGAATGTCAATTTGTTTTTGAAAGCAAAGGGTTCTCTAAAGGCAGCTGACATACTCTGAGAAAACAAGTAGGTTACTGATATCTGTGGCAGTATTTTGGACTAACAAACATTCAAAGAGGAGGAAATTGTAACAATTAAGATTCATGGTGAAAACTTTAACAGAAACAAATATAGCAAGATGTCAGGTATCATCCTGTAATTCATCAGTTTAATAACTGTCACAATTTAGCTGCTGTCAGGTTGGTGCTAGCACAGAAATTAAAACATTTTTGCAGATGAGGTTCCACTGAATAGAAAATCCCCAACACTTCCTCCCACATCCCTGAGAGGCTGCAGGATGTGCCAGAGACAGCCAACACAAAGATGATCTTTTACAGGCAATAAAGGTTTGATGTGGTCTGTGGGCCACACTTTGGGGATCCTTACTTTACAGTCTGCCTCTTAAAAGAACAGCCTTTTCATTTGTGTTAAGAGAAGCTTCAGACCACGTCTGATGTCTTCCTTTAAAGTCAGATAAAGGAAAGATGTCTGCTGGATACTTATATAAGCTACAAAAAAGGTATGTAAAAATTGTCATGCTATTGTGAATAGGCCAAAAATAAGTGGGACAAAGTGATAATCACAGGAAACCTTTCAAATTTCTGTCAAATAATATATCTCCTAGATACTTCACAGAGAATTTGCTTATCCTGTCCAGTGCCAGATTCAGAATCCAAAACTATCTTAACTTTGAAACGTCTTCAACGATGACGGATCCAGGCTAGATAGAAGGATTTGCAGAGCACCTACAGAAATCCTATTGAAAGCGCTGTTCAACGTCCGGTGATACACAGGTTTGTAGTCACTAAAATACTGGCTTATTTTAGAAGTTGACCGATCTTCTATAAATTATCTTCTACAAGACAAAAATATTCCAGTTTTTAACCACTTACTATCTGGTACTATAGTACTATCCCTCGTCCTATTCCATGAAACAGAAAAAAATGAAATATTGTGCATATCCTTTTTCAAGTACCCTAATAGCTACGTAAGTGCATTTTGCACCACACTTCAAATAATCAGTTTATGCCATAACATACAACACTAATATATCATAACCAGATATGAATCTTATAGCTCTTCATTAAATATGCAAGTACTCACAGGAATGTTGATGAAAACAGTATCAAACTCTGATGCTGACAGAAACCTTTTCAACGGCACCATGAAAAACTGCAAGGGAAAAAAATATATACATACATTGACTATGTTATATTTTCTGGAATGCTATAGAAACACACATGTAACAATTCTGTAAGTTAGTAGTAGCTTACTTTCTCTATTGATTCCAGAGTTTCAGTGTATTTCTCTTCAGTTTGTTTTATTTCAGCAAGGCAACAGCTTCTTATATCATTTTCAGTATATTTCTGCAATTACAATGAAGTCAAGTTTATGTCATTAACAGGCACCTAATGGATAACAAATATATTTATTTGTTTAAAATTAAGCAATTAGGGTAACTGCTTCCTGAAAATTTCTGAGTACTGCAGACTCCAAAGATGATAGTAATAACCAAGAATATTTTAATGTCCAATTAGCTGACGACTTTAAGAGTTTTACTAAAATTCCACATCAAAGGAATATTATGAAAAGTTAATGTTTAGATAGAGAGCTCAACTGTCTGCATGTACTTCAGAAGTTGAAATATAAGGTCATATTTAACTTACATCCAGACTAAGAAATCTTATTTAAAATACTGAGCAGTTAATAATTCCATTAAACTTAATAGGACTAACTCATGTAAGTAATTTTACACTGCCATAAACGTTCAGGCTAATCCCTGCACTTATTTACAGTTTTTCCCTTTTAGTTCTCAAGGGGAGCTTTTTCTTTGGACAGAATGTGAGCATGTCTTCGAACCAGGAAATGCAGTGACCTCTAAGTCCAGCTCTTGCATATGTATGTGTTTGTTTTCAGTGAGACCCTGGGATTTTTCCATGTAAATCAGACTCATAGGGAATTGAAGTAATTATCAGCACAGCATACCATAAAAATAACAAGTTTCTAAGCACTCTTACTGAAGTTCAGATTTACAGCAATACAGCTTCAATAACTTGTAAATCTCATTTCCAGTAAAAGATTAGATACCTGGAAGCAGGTATGGAAGCATTTGTGTCATGCAAGTCTTAAAAACACCTGGAGACATATAGGT
The DNA here is from genome assembly GCA_013399115.1 of Anseranas semipalmata. Lineage (NCBI taxonomy): Eukaryota > Metazoa > Chordata > Aves > Anseriformes > Anseranatidae > Anseranas > Anseranas semipalmata. The sequence goes on along the minus strand of VXAA01000959.1, from coordinate 284,508 downwards.
CTGCTTGGAGACCTGACACAGTAATGGGATAAGCTCTTACAACTGTAAGTAATGATTGAACCAAAATGTTTTCTCCAAAAACACCAATAAGCAATGGTGTAACAAGCAATAGTAACATCACATCCTTCCTGAAGCCTAGCTACCAGCTTGCAATATCCTTCCAAGGTATCCTTCGGTGTCTTCCTGACCATATCTTGTGTTTTCTCACCCTGTGTAGGGGATCCACATCCTGCATACAATAGACCTGATGACCAGATATTATTCATGCACAGAGGAAGTCAGGAAGAATTTAACAACTTAATACTACCATCCTTTCCATTCAGAAAAAGACTCAAATTTTGAGCAAAGGACTTCCTTCTTCTCCAGCAATAGCAAAACTTCTAGAGACTGAAATTTTAAAAGTTAGCTCTTAATATGGCCAAGAGCTATACTCCTTCCGCTCCCTTTCTCCACTATCAGTGAATTTGACATAACTCATAAGCATAGCACAGCAAACAGCTAACCACAATTAAACTGTCCATGAGCCACATACAGCTCTCCTGATAGTTTGGCCACCTATGAAGAGTAGGAAATGGACGTAAACTACGTGCCAAGTATCAAATCACATAGGCACATGAAGTTTCATCTGGTAAATCTTACTAATCTCTTCATTATTTTGACATCTCCTTTATCCTTCTGTGCTTGTCTATGACTCTACAAGCAGCTCATGCGACTTGAACAAGCTCCTCACTCATCTACCAGGTGCTGTGTTCTCTCTCAAATTACTCTTCAAAACCTAATTATTGCAATTATCTATTTTCCCACACCAAACATAAATGCTGTCCTTATTAGTTGGAGATAGAAATAACTATTTGGTAAAAAAAAAATGTGGTCTGTCATTATCAGCAGAAATATACTTTGTGAGCATTCTCTGATCAGCCACATCTCAAAATCTATCATTTATTCCCAACTTCTTTGGGAAGGAGAGGGGGGTACTGTCACAGTTAACCATAGTTAATCTCAACAAAGTTTTCGAACTTGACATTATTCAGGCTTTTATTTTTCACCTTTATCCTTGCAGTATTTGCATCAATACAAAAGTTGTTGTAACCAACAGGAGTGTACATCCACTGGCAAAATGTGGGTATTTGTTGTTCATCCACTCCTGTGAGCAATGCAAACAAAAACCTACAATTCAACTTAAAAGAACTGATTTCAGTTTCGTGCTCACCTAACCTGAACAGGTCATTCCCATAGGCACTTTTGGCAGAAATTAACAGATCAATTTTCTATTCATATCACAAACTTCTGGAATTTGAGTGCAGTAAACAAAAGGAGAGGGGAAAAAATGTGCAAATAACAGTCCAAGTGAGAAAAAATTGCCTTTCAAGATCTACTGCTATAAAAAAAACATAGGGAACAGTTTACTTTGCAAGATGATGATAAATCAAGGGTGAAGGAGATGCGGAGCATTTTTGGCTGCTACTAGACACTCTTAAAAGTATTGGGTTCTTCTAAAGACCTACTTGAAGCTTGTCCTACGCTAATCTTTTTCATATGCAAGGAATTCTTGCATAGGATTCAAATGAAGAAACTGGGCTAAATCTTGTTAGCGTGTAGTGCATTTATAAACTTGAGATGAAATTATCACAAACCAGAAATTACCACATCCAAGAAAGCTGCCAGGGCAAAGCAATTTTAATGTCCCCATTCATCACATGTTGTGGAATAAATATTTAGCTGTACTATGTTTTCATTTTTCATCTACTTTCTATTAGAAACAAATACAAGTCTGTTCAATTTGAAGTATCTAAGCTAAGATGCAACCCAAATTAGAGCATGAAAGCTCTGATTTCTGTATTAATCATTTGCTAGAAACACAGATATGCAAGACTAACATTTGTAACAGGAGAGAAACAAGCGGAGAAAGCGTACAAACTGCCAACTGTCAGACATGACCAACAGTTACAGTTGAAAATACACCCCCGCCCTTTATGTGAAACCCAAACCTTACTGCCTTTTGAGCTTCAGGATAAAATAAAAACAAGATCATAGTGAGCATTTCCTATAATTTAAACACTTCTCTAAAACATCCTACTTGCAAGTGAATGAAACTTCATTAGGTATAAAAGAGTTTTACCAACTCAATTTTTATTTGGCTTTCAGAAAAGCCTCAAATTTTGTAATTAAACAGAATTAAGCAAAGTATGAGAAACTAACAAGTTTCTCCTCATTTTATCCTTGATTTGTGTGCATTATCTGCAGGACATTGTATTAGCAGAAAAACAGACTTGAAAACATTTTTACACTCAAAACTATCCTGTTATTATGGTAGGGATGAAAACAAGCCAGTGCTATTCCAAAGCTTTTTTGTTTTGTTTTAAAAACAGATAGTGGTAACTGTAAAAGAGGAAAACAAATCACATTACGTATCTTCTATACTTGTATTGAAAGGATACACAATGAAAAAAAGAAAGAATAAGATCCTGAGAATTTTTCATTTCTTCATGGAACTGTATTACTGAAAAGCAATTTGGAAAAGTAGAGGCAAGTTTCCAACATGAGACAACATGAAGCAGAATATGAAGGAGGAAGAAAAAAAAGATGTCAATTATTATAAAATACACATACTGCCATGGCCACAGACTAACATTTCCCAGATGAGAAAGCACATCTTTGAGGAAGGGTGGACAAACGCATTATGGTTTCCCTCAATTAGGAAGTACATTTTATTGCTTAAGTTTAGGTCTTTTTATAACAGTTTGGAAAACAAACTACTTATCCCATTCCCAGTGAGACCAACCTGATGATCAACAAAAAAACTACGTGTTTGAATATGCATGAATTTCATTGGTATGAAACAATTACTGGTTGTCATTTTAAAGATTAGTTGTCCAAATTATTGCTGAAACAAGTGTTTCACAATATTATATCTTAATTTCTTAAAGTAGGACACTGAAGTAAGCAGTTAATTTAATTGCTCTTAATTAAAGTATCCGGTAAATCTTACTATTCATAACTAGCAATCTCAAAATAAGTTTTTTTCAGTAAAAATTTACATTTCTTTCAAAACATTACCATAATGTTCACCCCTTTGCAAAAAGAGACTGAAAAGTAGGAGATAATGCACTGCACATTACAGCTCCACATACAATTAAGCATGAGCAAAGTTTCAGTAAAACTAGATATAAAGAGGTAATTTCACAAATGATAAACTTAAAAAAACACTATTGCTCAAAAAAGCTAGGAATTAGAAAACATACAGGTTGCTGCGCTGCTTCATCTTTCATTAAGTCTTCATAAACCTCTCCGCCTTCATCTTCTCCATACACACAATCGTACAGCTCCTCATCTTCATCAACACCAGTTTCACTGAAAAAGGAAAAGAATCAAAAAAAGAAAACACAGCTGTGCAGCACAGGCAAATTACTATGTTAGCTCTGCAAGGGAGCATTTCTTATAGGAAAAAAATTCTACAGTAAACAAACTAATTAATAGAATTATCTAATGAAAAGAATCCATTACAGGAAATTAAGTCCATTAATTTTCTTTCCTCAATGCATTTAAACTATGATTGTATGAAATCAGCACAATACTGAACATCGAATGAATTTATAACCACACAAACTAAACCAGGCACGAAAAGCAGCTTGTCAGGACAGTTTTGTCAGGAGGTACTATCCAACCGTGCTCTTCCCTTCATCCCTTTTCCCACCACATCCAGAGGCAGGCAGCTGCATCTCCTGACTGCCTGACATCCCACTGCAATGTGGGACAGTGGCACAGGCATCCTTCCTGCCTAAAGAAAAAATTACCTGTGCTAAAATGCACTAACGACTGCAGAGCAAGCAGCTGAGATTCTGCACCTCCACACGATAACCTAGTGCCTTTATCTCCACAAAGCAACCTTCAGCTACCCGAACTGAAAAGCAACCTTTCAAACTGAAAATCAGACAGTTCAACAAAACGGAGTACGCAAAAATAGTGTTCTTCTATTACACAAACCACAAAAATATCTCAGCACAGAATCCATTCTCAACTCTACTCTCAGCTAATTCAGCTTCATTAGTCAGTCCTGTAGGAGTTTTGCCTACTTCACAGTAAGACTGTACCTAGTCCATAAAACATCTTGCACCCACATTTCTCACGGTATGTCTACAAAACAACTCTAAAAGACATTGAAAGTAATCTGGTCACAATAAAACAGTCTTGATTAGATGTGCTGATAATTTGGGGGGTTTTGTTGCTTGAAAACAACACTAAAATTCTTCAGAGGGAAAAAAAACTAAGGATCAGTTCACTCAGATGGGAGCCTAGAATTAGGAACTATTTTCTGTAAGTGGATTGTCAGCACTTAAGAAGTACATCAGAAGCTCTAGTGGCAGATACCCATGACTTCAAAGAAGCCAACATAAAACAGAAGTGATACCAACACAGCTTCCACACAGACTACTTGGAAATTCTAGACAAAATTATGTCTACAGTCAGGACTACATATACAAACTAGGCAAGTTCCCTATTTTTTCCATAGAGGACATCTGAAGAATAACTAAACAGCATTGGAAGCTCCAATAAATAGAATAAAATATTTGTAGGATTCAACAGACAAATTTAAAGATACTGCACACACCCCTTTCTTTTCTAAGGGATACCATGCCCGTGGAGCTCAGGTTCTCCAGGTCAGTCTGGCATTTCAGCTTGCAGCAGTGATGAAGGTGTGCTAGCATTTCACATTAAGCACTAGCAGCTGCATTGATGCAGCGCAGACATACTCCATTTTACCACATTTGCTCTGGGGAACAAAAGCTGGCAAAAAGGTAGAATGAAGATAAAAACATTTACCACCTCAGCTCTGATAGAAAGCCTTAGATTTATTCTACATTCCTTAGACATCAGTTAGATTCAGAGAATTATTTCAGCCAAGTTTACTTAAATTAAGAGAAACTCAAAAATGTGGGCCACTTGCATTGTTCACAGGCACTTTTATTTCTTCTGATGAAATGAGTACTTCTTAAATTGCTTCCTCCACAATTGTGACAGTCTATAACTATCAAACTTCAGTGAACAATATTTGTTATCGATGCAAAAGAAGAGCTATCAATCTCAATTTCTTTGGTATGATCTGTTGACTTTTTTTTTTTTTAAATGAAAGACTATCTCAGTACTGAATTTGTGTACCTATTAAAGAACTGTTAGAAATATTATTTGCAGATACCACTAGCACCACATCTATGAAATAAGGCCATCACTGCTTGCCCACCTGGGACTCAGAGGAGTCTGCAGCACCTACCTTCTGCATTTGCAGCTATACCAAATGAAAAGCAGCTGAGACAGCCAGTGAGCTGCAGAGGAGAAGGAGTTTTTGTAGAGAAGGTGATAAGTTGACCGGTACCAAACATGGTGGGATTTTCCCTTTCCCAATAAAGAAACAAAACCATAGTGTGACCAGCGGCTACTTCACCGCATCACAGCAAGCAATATATAATGTGGACAAAGCCGGATGGAGACCAGTGTATTGAGCACTGGTGAATTTTGAGCTTTGGGACAGTGCACTCTGACCCTAGCTCTTATCCAGCATGATTCCTATTAGATCTTGAGAAATCCTAGCTATTACTATACAGTATGTTCATGTCTATCTCACTTGTACCTCAAAGCCAATGTGAAAATTGGCAATAATTAATAATCCTGCAAACACTTACCCAGAAAGGAAAATGCACTTTTACAAAGAATTTCATTGCATTTTCTTTGCAAGATCAAGACAATTTCCTTGGGTTCCTTATAACTGATACTGTAACTCTATGAATGCATTCTCATAGTTCAGACAGATAATTCAAAAATACATTCATGATTTACTTTGTTACCAGAACCCTTTATAAAACATGCTTCTTTAAATATACAAATGTGTATTACAATCATTCAGATAAGCTTTCATAATCAGTTCTTCTTGGTCACCGTAAAGGCTAACCAAGAATTTTTAAATCAAATAAATATCCCATTCTCATTAAAGCTGTGTTCTACAACATCATAAAAATAATAGTGTACAACTGAAAACCAAAATCTTTCATTTAACTAAAACATTTACAACATACTCTATTAAATCAGGAAGACCTTTGTAGACATCTTCATCATCAACGCTTTCTTCCGTAGGAAAAGGCCTATAGAAAGAGAAATATTACAAATTATAGATAGTGTTAGTCTAGTGGCAAAGTGGCTTTGGTCTAAAAACTGGTTTCTAAAATTTTCACACAGATTACCATTAATGTTACCGTAGTTTACGTACCGTTCTTTCTCTGATGAGCAGTAAACATATATATTTAGTCTTATTTATATGAATACTGTATATATGTTGTATATATATAAATATATATACATATTTATCAAGTATACGATACTTGGTAAAAACTCTACTGGGTGGTGGTATTACATATCACCACTAATACACATTATTGACAGTTTTTATAGTGACATCTGAATTTTTAGCATAGCACATGGATTACAGGACTGGCTGGGGATTGGGGGGAGCGGATTTTTGTTTTTGAAACATTGTTCATTCACACATACAACTGCTGAATCAAAACGCTCAAAAAAAGATGAAGAATTCCAAAGTTAAAACATGTAATCTTTCACTTTCTCTCACAGCCCACATTTATAGTTCATGAGGTTAGGTTTGGTTGGATTTGTCAGGTTTTTTTTGGTTGGTTGTGTTTATTCTTTTTGTTTTGAAAAGAGAAATCTCACCAACTTGGCAATTTTGCTGATTTCTAGAAGGCAGAAACAGGACAAAGTCCATTCTTCTTCACAGAGATCAACAGTCTGACTTACAATTCACATCACAATTCTCGCACAAGTTCTGTAATACTAACTGCTCATTTGTTCTCTCCATGTTTCAACACAAGAAGGCTTCGGGCACTTTAGTAAATATACCAAAAATGGAAAATACCCTTTCAGAGCTTTCACGTATCATCCATTTCCAGATAAACTGGGAGACAGATTTCTACTTTTGCCTGATCATCCAAACTCCTGTTAAAAAGCTCCATGAATGCCTACATGGCCTCCAACAGCTTTTCCAAGGAGCACCATGCAAGAGGCATTATTCCCACCATTCCCTAGGCCAATAACATACCTTATTCCTGTGCCTATTGCAATAGGAGTGCGGGAAAGTTTTGAGAGTGTTTCTATCACCTGAAAAAAAAAAAAAAAGGAAACAGAAACCATGATTAGTTGTAGAACAAAAGATAAAAACCCTACATTTTGATCACAGCAAATGATACGGGTAGACACAGAATCTGGCCGTACCAGACACTGAGTGCTGTGGACCTCCACAGATTTCCCATGATGTGGTCTTCACTGCTCGTGTACTGAGGGAAGTGATGGGAGCACAAAGAAAGCAAAGGAACATTTCTTATTTACAAGTTTCAGCACAAGTAAAAAACAAAGTAGATTTAAAACCAGGTCACATGGTAGTTTTAAGTTGGACCTGGATGCAATTGTAATCAGATTTTACCTTACAGACTGCTCTGAAGGTTGGTTCATCTACAAGTTTTAATTCCAGCTTTTCCAAATGCTGACCAGAAGAGGGAGCCAAATGACAAATGAAAGCCCCCTTTTCAGGGCTCACTTGCAAAGGAAAGGTAATCTCTATCAGCTGAATAAGAAAAGCAGATACATATTTGAGCCCATAAACTTTGTTTATTTTTAGAAGATAGCAGCAGTCTGGGACATCTCATTCTAAGAAAATACTTCACATAAGTGCCCAAGGTTATATACAAGAGAAGGAGAACATGAGGGAGGGTAGAGGAGGATATTTGGTCATGTACAAGTAGTTATTTTGTTGTCAGCTACAATATATGACCAACTTGTACTCTGTGTCACAAATTGTTTCTCTTATTTGGAGCACTATCAGATTAGCAAGTCTTACTTGCTAGAGAGAAAAAAAGCCAAAATGACACCCAGTGGGAATTTCCATACTTGCAACAAGGTCCCCTGAACTTCCCAGAAGTTTCAGGTTGGGTCTTTACAACTTAAAATTCATATTAAATTGAGGTCAAATTTCCTGAGGTTTGTACCAGTAGTATTAAAATTCACGTATAGCAATAGATGTCCCATGGACATTTGTGAATAAAGTTAACAATTAAAATTGTTTATTTTTGAAGTTATAATTACAAGACTAGCCTGATCATAAAACATATGGAGTTAAAAGTATCTCAAAGGAACGACAATGACATGTTCACATAGGAAAATGACAAAGTAAAAACCACACAGAATAATCACCAACTAGAGTCTAAACTGAAGTAAAAAAGCTTCCAAAGTGAATCAAGTTTCATTTGTGAAGAACAAAATTCAAAAACAAAGTTATACTACTCCAGCAAAAGAAGTGTTTGGGGTTCATTTAAGCTACTGTGAAAATCAACACTACAGAAAATCTGGTTTTGCTTTACAGAAAAAGCAAAAAATAAGAAAAATATATATGCCATGTACATAATCAAAGGTGCAGGCATGGTAATTCCCCTACAAAGAGAGGCATTGCAGTACACCCTAGGCAAAAGTTTTAAAAATTGTGAATAAAGTGAATTTAAAAGTTCGTTAAGAATTACTTTACATTAGTCAAAAGGTCAGAAAAAAAAAGGCTATTTTATCTTGCTTATTTGAAACAACATGATTTCTGGTTTACTGAAGGAACCACCTGCCTCCACAAATCTGAGAGTCTCAGTGCAGAACTGGGCAAGGACTGCTGAGTTGTACGAGACAAGGCTCTACGGGAAGTTAACTGGAAATTCAATAGCTGGCAAGGTGATCTCTCCTGACAGATGGGTGAATATTGACTGGCAAAATAACAGGAAAAGAGGTTTAATGATTATTGAAAAAGAGGCGGTAAGTCTGGTGAACTAAATATCGCTTTCCTGTTTCAACGTGCTATTTCTCAGCACACACAACATCAAACTGCTACACCCACGCAAACCTTTTTCCTTAAAGGGATTCTTGCTCATCTAGTGTAATCAAACTCAGCAGAAGTATTGCTTACTCTTTATAACCAGTTATGGTTGTTTCAAGAAAACATGAAAAAATCTGGATAAAGAATTATGAATTTTAAGATAACTACCAAATGGTATTCCCAAAATGTACTAAAGTGTATTTTGCAGCTATCAATAGAACAGAAACAAAAGCAAGGGTTAGAAATTACAAGTAAGAGACTTTTTCAGGAACCAACATAAAACCTTCCTAGAAAAACACAAAGCTGAGGAAGCCAGAGAAGTGTTTATGAGAACATGCACACACAGAAAAGGAACCATGACTGTAGAAAACAGAAGACAATCAGTAATTTTCACTGCTCTTTGAACAGAGTGTCTAGCATTGCATGAAGAGAAAACTAATGCGACAGGAAGCCAGGCAGATTTCCATCAAAATCTGAACACTGGATAATCCATTAAGAAGAAAATGGCAATCATCGCAACAGCTGTAAGTATCTCAGCAGAGACACTGTGTTCTCCAGAAGTAGGTGATGAAGTGTGGTCACACTAGCATCACAAAAGGAGAAAGCACTAGGTAGAGACTGCTATTCTATTTGAAAACAAAATAGTTAAGAACCAAAGACCATTAACCAATGTTTTGAAGATTAAAATACATAACTGAAAACAGATGCAACTTCTACAAAATACAATTTGATCCTTTCCCACTGACCACTCCTACTAAAACGCAACTTAAAACATCACTGTCCAGAAGCATAATAGTTTCTACTCAAAGGTTTTGTTGTTGCTGGTTTTTTGTGTTTTTTGTTGTTGGTGGTGGTTTTGTTGTTTTGTTTTGTTTTAAAAGAATTCTTAGAAAGTGTCAGGATACGTGACAACTTACACAAATAAGCGAAGCTACCACTTCTGGTCAACATATTAGAACTAATTCAACATCACATGCGTAAATTTATTTGCTTCAACATTAAGTGAGGACAAAAAGATTCTCCACTTCTCCCACATGACATCTCCTTTCTTTATTTCTAACTGCAGGAATTCTTCAGAGTTGCCTTATTTCTGGCTCCATAAGGAAGATCTGCTGTGGACAGGCTGATTTGTCAGGAAAACGATCAGAATTTCGAAAGAAATCAAAAATTTTTCATCAAAATAAACAAACTATCCCCAGTAAAATGTCTTGTTTTCAACAAACTGACAAAGAAAGAGGAGTTTTCTGAACAGCTCTAGTTTGAAGCCCAATACAATTGGTATAAGGGAACCTATAATACAGCACCATTCCAAACTCCAAAATTACCGTGTACCATGCATATGAATGTCCATAACATTCAACTTAATGCTTTTCATGTCTCTTTTTTCCCTGCTTGCTTGCACTCAAAGGAGTTTCAACCCATTTTACCCACTTAACCCTGCAGGGCCTCTGCACATACAGTATTACCAGCAATAGGCACTGAGAATTAGATGCTGAGTAAAGATTTGTATTTATGCTCTAGAGAGCTATAACATTAAATAAGAAAGCTTTATATTCTGAAACATCCTGCAACAACTACATCCATTCATTCAGTCAAGTTAGAAAGCCCACTAATGCTATGACTCTCCTACAGTGAACCATAAATTGGGAGGTGCTAGCAAGAGACTTTGAGGCATATGTGGAGACCTCCCCTGCACCCGCCTCAACATGGCTGCTTCCCACTGACTAGTTCTGTCAGACAGAGGCTAAGCAACTCTTTAGAAGTAACATCAAAGCCACATTTGCTTCAAGAAGATGTGAACATCCAAGCCTGGTTTTCAGCATATAGCCAGTTTATGCAAAACATGACATGAAATTCAAAGGTATGGCCCTGCAAGAGGAAGTGTACCTTGGCCTGCTCCCCAGGGAGGGACACTCCTCAGCCTTGTTTCAGGCACACTGGCAAAAGCAACAGCCTTGCTCTACCCATTAACTTTTTACTTCATGAATTACTCCAACAGCAAATTTTTTCTGGCTTGGTATTTATTATTGTTTCATTTGACTTGCTGTTGTAGGTCAGGCTCTCCAGTTTATGTAAGGACTTTCACGTCCCTTGCCAAAATGTTATTTTGTAATTTCCTGCAGCTATACCCTTCAGTAAATCACCTCAGGTATTCCTACAAATACTTACCGCAGCAGTACACTAGAGGGACTACTTTACTTCTTCCCACAGACAGGGCACCTCTGAATTTAGAATGGGCCTATTTTGGTGGGCTCAATTTTTAACCTTGTTTCTTAAAAACCAACTTACAAGTCCTGCAGTTTGAAAGCAGACAAAATACACTTCAGAAGTACTTTTTCACTTTTAGAATAAACAAAAATAAATCATTTTGCAGCTCCCTGTCTCCCCAAACAGGCAACATTTCCTTGCTGCTGACAGCTGCTTTCAGTACTAGGCCCATATTTATATTTCTGGTGTTTAGCTAAACTGAAAACATGATGTGATCAACAAATAGTGATGGCAACAGTTACAGAATTTATGCCAATAAAACTCAAAGAACACTCACATGGGTTAAACCAAAGCAGTTCAGTTTCCACAGTTGCACTTAAATGAGGATGTGTTTTTTTAACACAGCAAAAGTCACCAAGAATTCATAACCATATTATATTTGGAGGTTTTTGGTTGCTTTTTTTTTTTTCTCTTCAAAATCTAGGCATCTAGTTCAGTATTTGAGAGTCACGTTTTGTTGAAAACTTAGCCTTATTCCCTCCCTTCAAGTAAATTTAGGAGATACATATAAAGTGGTTACATTTACCAATAAAAAATATTTCTAATACCAACCTACTTTTTGACATGCTATTTTGAAACATGCACGTGGGTTTCTTCCTAAACAGGACTTATTTTATTACAGCAAATTTTGGGGATAGAAAAAAAATCTTCAGTTATATAGGAAAATTAATCCTTCAGAGAGTTGATCAGCTCTGGCTATGATCTGCTCTTCCAGTGGATGGAATGGAGACCACCTCAAGCCATCTCACTGTCCTTAAGAAAACTTCAGAGATTTGTAACCACATGTCTAACATACCCACTATCAACGGAGTTGAAATAACACCCCTTTTACAAGTAGTTTTAACTACTCTCAGGCTAAGGTCTATGCATGAAGACAGTCTCATAGCTGTGTAAGACAGGTTTATGTACCACCAACTCAAAAGAAACTACAGAGCTGCTTCTTGCTTCCTTAGAGAAGCAAGCATGCCTTTAGTGTGTTATTCAGAATGTTTTTCTGTCTAGGCTTGACAAAGTCCTAGCATCCTTCACTTTTGTTTGCAGTATCAGCACATTGACCCCTTGTCACTTCAAGACTCTATTCAAAGCCTGTCTAAAGGACGCTCACTTTTCTGTTGATGAAGGCTCATTTAATATAGGGTAAGGTTATACAAGAAAAACACTCCATTCTGCAAGTGTATGTGAGCTTCCAACTGGTTTCCTGAGCAAAATTTGTCAGCAATACATAACCATGAATCTAAAATGGATTTGAATCTTTTGGAAACCTAAATAAAGAGTATTGAAAGGTAGGGATTCTTGAGACACATGCACATAAGTATTAATTATTTGGATATATACATATGCTTCTCACAGTTTGGGGCAGATTATGAAAAACAAAAAGCTAAATCAAGTACAAATCCAACGTTGGGGGGCGGGGTGGGGCACAAACTCTGAATTACTCAGATAAGATTCATACAAGGCCAATTCCAAGTGTACCATACTGAGGATGCTTCAGAGACAGTACTGCCACTCATGTCCACATGCTGAGGGGGTTTCACTAAGCTGTTTTCACTCATGCATCACATTGTAGGGATAAAAAAAGAGCAAGAAATCTTGCTATACATAAATATGTTCTCAAACGACTTACATTAATAAAGAAGGTTTATCATTTGCTACTCTGAGGAAAGCATCTGTAGTTTACCAGGCCCTGGACAATCCCAGATCAATACTGCATTTAGCACTGAAGGGGGGAGTACATATCTTAATATTTTACTGCAATCCATCATTAACTTTCGGACCAAAAGACCTCCAGGAACTGCTACATTCACATTTGCATTTAACTTAGCTGACAGATGTAAGAAAGGACAGGCAGCCAGACAACTGCAGAGTAATTACACACCTAACAAGCATATTACTCCAAGTAAAGGGTGTTAACAAGTAAAATTGAACATTTTCTGTCCATCTGCCTTGTCCTGGTATTTTAAGTGTTAGCACTCTGTGTTGGTTCAGGTTAGTTTTAATCAAACCACAAGCCCCTAGCAAAGGAGAAAGAATGAGGGCTTCTCAAAAAAAGGCAAAATGAATGAAAACATCCAAAAAAAATGCCCTAAAAGCAAACCCTTAGTTTCACACCCCTAACAGGCCCTTAAAAGACAAAGTCAATTTCAATCCCCAGCTTTGCAAATACGCATCTACTAAATACTGCCATGGCATACATTGAGGTATCAAAGTCACACAGACATAAACACATGAAAGAAAGTGTACAGCCCTTGGCACCCTCACCAACATCTCATTAGGAACATCATGGTCTGCAGACCTCCAGCACATAGAAGCATAAGAGTCCATTTTTGATTAAACAAAGCTTCATGTACAGCTGAATACTAATTTCTATCTCATTCAAATAATGAAGTATAAGCTTTAGGTGTAGAACTGTGGTGGGTTTACTCTGCTGGGCAGCTAAACTCCACCACAACCACTCTCTCACTCCCCCTCCTCAAAAGAAGAGGGGGAGAAGGGAAAAAACTCACAGGTTGAGATAAGGATAGTTTAATTAAAGGAGAGGGAGAAAAAAAAAAAACAAATATATACACACACACACACAAGCAAAGACTGGGCACAAGCACAGAGGAAAAGAGAAAAACAAGTTACTCTCCACTTCCCACCAGCGAGCAATGTTCGGCCACGTCCTGGGACGCAGAGCCTCAGTACCCACAGTGGTTGTTCAGAAGGACAGACGTCTTCGTAAAGAGAGAGTATAGGTATTTAATATAAATNCTGCTCGGCAGTAGCCAAACATTGGTGTGATACCAGCGCTGTTCTAGCTGCAAGTGCTGCTGCAGGGAAAGTTAACTCTATCCCAGCCAGACCCATTACAAACTGCAATCCAAAGGAAGAGCATCAATTTCCGCAGAAGTGATCACCAGCTGTGGGATGCTGGCTGTTTCCTCATTGACATCACCTTCAGCTATGCCAGTTCTGGTGTCTCTCATTGTCCATTCTTCCTTTTCCACTGAACTGCATCCTTTGGAAAGGTACCTGAGGAATACTCCATCATTCTTTCCCATCCAGGCTTCGTACTGGCATAGCAGTAGTAAATAGCCCAACTATTCCAGTGAGTCACTGTAGAGAAATTCACAACCCCGAGCCAAGTTTTTTGTGACTGACAAGAGCCCGCCAGTAACTCTGAGAAACAGTTTGAAACCAGGTGCCAAATGCTTTCCTGCACAGGCAGGAAGGGCAAAGCAACTGCTGTAAAAGCTGCTCTTGGCAGTCATGCGTGTTTCCTCTGAAAACAGCCCCCGCTCCCAGCTGCAAGAAGAGACCTCCACAGTGCTGCCGTGCCGGTTGGGGAAAGCACAGCGGGCTGAGGCAGGGATGGCAGGGGCACAGACCTCCTCCTCCCTTCCTAGGCAGGGGATACCAGGAGCGCATTGCCTTGGGGAAGTCTCGTCTTGCATCAATTTTCTCCAGTGTTTCCAGTGGCTTCACAGATAAGGAAGTAACAGGGAAATCTTTCTCCAGACTGAAGAAAAGAAATAGCCAAGACAAAAAAAAAAAATCTCCTAGGTGTTGTCTCCTCCTGTTTGTAGATAAGCTAAGTACAGAGTTGCAAACTACTGGGACTTAAAAGCCCTGGGGAATCAACAACTAAAGAAGACATTTTCTCCAAAGCCTTGTAAAAAGAAGAGATGAGGCAGGCAGTCTGGCATAAGGCAGGCAAGCAGAGCCAAAGAGATAACAGCATCATTAAAAAAACACTCCGGAAGATAGAAGAGGACAAAAAACCTGATGTCCAAAAGGACAGGCCAAGGCTGGGCATATTTTCCACTTTTAGAAAAAAAATTACATAAAGACAGAAAAAATGAAGAATTCTGTTGTTCTTTTCTTTTTATACATTTACATATGTATTCTGAACATTTACATCTTTTTTCAGTACTAGACAGAGGCATTTCACTCCCTGCTACAGCATCTCAGAAGAGCTCTAAATTACACCAAGCAACACCTGATGTCATGTACTCACATTACAGATGTGAAGCAACTATAGCCCTCTTCTCTAGAACCGTAGTTGAAATAGAAGCATGAATGTAGTTTCAAGCAGTACCAAAGCACAGGTTGGACCCCACACTAACCAACCCCTTCAGCTCACTGAACATTTCTAACCTTTCATCCCTTTTGCCGGGAGCAATACCTCAGACCACTCCAACTCCTGAATTGGAGCAGTGGGACGGGCAGGTGCAACTACGGGGTACTGCACACGTGACTCCTGAACATAACTTACAATAAAAGGGAAAAGCAAAACTGAATGCTCTCCAGGAATTCATAAGGCACAATGCCATGTTATTAGGAATATAATGAGCAAGTCTTTAATAACCAGTATGGACAAATCTATAGCCATTAAACAAAAGTTGTGCTTAAAATCCCATTGTTCAAGTTCAGTCTGATGAAGCTACAGTTCCTAGTCCAAAAGCACAAAAGCCTCCCTAGACAGTTTTGCTCTTACAAGGAACTGAGAAAATCCAAGTTACACAAGCAGTATATTCCTCCTCGTCTCTCAGTTCGTTTTATCCAGAAGGCCAAGATTACTAACCAAAGAAAGCCATGGGGGAAGGGAGCCCCAGCAGCTGCTTCCTGCCTGCAGCTTGTGGTTTTGGTTCTATGAATACCTCCGAGCCCTCACCATGCCTTAAGGGGTTTGGGTTTCTTTTTTTGTTGTTGGCTTTTTTTTTTTTTTTTTTTTGCTAAGATGATGTTGCTTAAAGAATAACAGCCTCACTTCAAGCAGCGCTTTAACAAACAGAGCACTTAAACACTGCGGCTAATAGCATGAGTGCAGACTACCCACGTAAAAGCCGAGGCATAAAATAGGATTTTGTCCTTTCTGGTGCATTTATTACGTTTCAGGTTTTGCATGAAAGGCAAAGGAATATAAAAGGATATGACTGGGACAGTTCTGCAAACTATCTGCTGTTGAATCATTCCAGTTCCCTTCACAATCATCTTTGTTAGAGTAACCAATACTTACAAACAGCATTTTCAAATTGTATTCAAGCTTTGATCAAGTGCTCTCTTCCAATGCTTTGTAAGCACTCCTATTGACAATCTTTTTTTTTTTTTTTTTTTAATTTTTAAGGGTCGTAACACTAAAGGACAAAAGAGCTTTTTCCTGCATTTTAAAACAGCTCATTTTAATATAGTCCTAATCACTTCCTATATGTAAGGATCCATTTTTAATCCTTAATAACTAACATCAGGATTTTCAAAGGTATTCAGAGTTTGGACCACAGAATTTTTTTTTTTAATAAATGGACATAAATCAATGCTGTATGTTTTTTCAATATCACATTTCTTTTGCCACTGTCCTTTAACAGATTTCAAGAGACTGTGTGTGTGTTTTGTTTAAGTTTGAAAATAACAAGCAAATTCTCTAAATTGCAAACACCAGCTATAGTGTTTGTATATTTTGTGTACCTTTTGGGTGTGCTTGACCTTGGATGATCAATATTAGCATTAAAATGTTTTAGAAAAACAAGTGCTTTTGTATTCATTATTGATTGTACCTCAAACAAATACTGCTTTAGTACGCATCCTGGAGTTTAATTGGCATGTGGTTTCTACACTCCCACTGTATTATTTTTTATATTTCAACCTATTCCTTGTCAACCTTGGTATCGGAAGAAGGACATTAGGAGGAGACTGCACAATGGAGCGTCTCTTCCTCTCTTCTGCTAAAAGCAGAGGAAGATCTTTCGCTTCCTGTCTTGAGTGAACCGTGCACTGCCACACTTCTCCCTTTTCTGAATTCACTTTAACCACTGACTACAAATTCAGCTGAGGTTGCTGAACGGTACCAAGTCCCACTTGAATTTATTTTGGTACACAATCACTGAAGATAAGAATATTTGTTTGGGTAAACACACAGTTTACGTACTCATTCTCTATAAGAAAAGTTTCCCCTGCTACAGTGGGCAGTGCAAAGGGAAGTGAGTTGTTCTCTTTGATGCAATTACCATCACATGCTTGCACTAACTTTCAAAAGCCCTTGGTTACCTTCAAGCCTCATGCTCTGGAGATCTCTCTTCTCAACCAGAAGGGATGAGGGACTGAACCAGCCCATAGAAAAACCATTGCACCTGCCCCCAACACCACAAAAAGACAACTCACTGTTACCCTTATCTTCTTCCACTCTCATTTTAAATCTGTCTTTGATACTGGACAAGAAAAGATACATCCAAAGACATCCTGCAATGCGAACGGCAGTACTATCAATTCCCATTATAGAAACCTGAAAAGAGTTGTGGTTTGCTTTTCTCCCTAATCGTCTGTTCATTTAGATAAAGAGCAAAACTACACTTACTGTAATGAAAGAAAATACAAACCAAGATTTATGTTCTCATGTTTGTACCTAATTCTCCTTTAGCTGCTTCCTTACTCTGAAAATTACAAAATGAGAGAAACTTGCTAATTTGCTACTGCTTCATTTCTCTCATTTTGTTCCCTTGAACACGCAGCAGCTTGCCAGTTGTAACGTTATCCATGTACAGATAGACCTTTCCCCTCAGAAAGAGTACTGCATTTCCAAAATGCCACTACAGAACTGCTCAACCAAGGGAAAGTGGGATCGCTCTTTTTATTTTCATTTGAAAAAAGTTGGAATACATTTGCACATAATGGTGATAACCAACAAAATACAACTTCTGTGCTAGTCAGCATCTGACTGACATTGCATCCTTATTTGCACTGACACTGTCCAGAGAGCTTACCATCACCAGTAGAAGAACAGCTAGAAGACAAAACTGTCAAGACAAACGTGACATTGAAGTGCAGTATTTTTTTTATTATTTTTAAATCTACCACATCTATTTGGGTCAATGTTTTTTCCCAAGCCCGCTACATATTAACACTGTACAATACAAAAGTATTTGAACACAAGAATACAAAGAATACAAAGCAAAAAATATTTGAAGACGAGAATAATAACAGAAGATCAAAAACTTTTCATCTCTGTACCAAGCGTAGTATCACATTAGGCGCTGTGCCCATATCACTAAACAGTCAGAACCAGATCTCTTTAACTCCACGTGCCCAATTCCCCCCAGTACAAACTAGAATTACTTGAGGCACTACACTAGGACATGATGCCACCTCTGGTTAAGGAAAACAATACTTGCTTTAAGTCTTCTTGTCATTTTCACATGGCAGGGGGGATGCAGTGTTGTTCATGGATGCTTTAACACAATTCCAACAAAGCTGTGGGGTTTCAGGCACAGGAAGAAAGGAAGAAAATGGTTTGAGTATTATTTCAAGGAATGCTTTATTCTGCTGCACCAGTATCAGAAGACACACAGCAGCCACCATGTCTCATACTAGTCTAGGAACTGCAGAGAGGAATCAAATTTCCTAATATCTCTAACAAAGTTAAGCCACTCATATACATGACATCCTTCAGACAGGGAATTGTCCTTCACTTTTCACTTGGCTGTACATTTAAAAGTTCATGTGATAGGGATCATACTGTGCATCTTAGATGCAGATACCGTGATAAATAACAGCAAACAGCAGATGTCTATCACTAACCTTACATTTAACAGTAAGATGTATCACAGGGTTTAAGTAGCTCTACTGACTTTGGAAACTTCTCCCCTCTGCCCTCTGCTCTTCAGCCACTTGTTGCTGCCCTGCACTTCAGTTTACTACTGTCCTAGGTCCAACTGTTTATGTGGTTGTGCCATAAATCACATCAGAGAATTGATATGGAGGAGAGCGAGAGCAAGACTGATTTCTTAAGACATTCTGAAGGGCAGATGAGCTCCTCTGCTTGTTCCCCAGCTCAGCCACACTGACATGGCAAAGGGAGCAGAGCAAAGGACAGGCAGTGACTTTGGACATTAATCTTGCCTATTAGAGCACATTGGACTATAGCTCATTTCTGCTCCTTGGTGTTTATAGGCATTTCCAAATATTTTATGTGAAATTGCCCTTAAAAGCTGCTGTGAAAGGAAACAGGACTGTACATATCCTGGATTGGCAGCAGGTTATAAAGCTTCATCTAAGGTCAGCTTCAGTCCTATCTATATTCAAGACAAACATGAGCACCACCTAAGAGTTCACTGAAACAGTGTACATGAATTGGGCATTTCAGTCCGATACAAAGCATCCACACCAAACACGATATCCAGTGTGTTATCCAGTCCCACTGCTGTCAATCTCAGCAGAAAGGTCTAAGAATGACTGAATGCAAAGCTAGCTGCAGGGCAAGTAGATGCATGCAGATAACACAACGTGAGTAATTCTGGAAACTATTCTCTGTCCTAGACAAGAATAAGCTAACAGAGGTGGCTGTGCTTTATAGACATAAGATTACCATATCTTCTGTAGTAAATGCACAAAGGGAGGAAAAAATTGGAAAAAACACATTGCAATCAACAGCCTGGTGTAAGCAGCCTGGTTTTGTCCAACATACAATATGAAATAAAAACCTTACATGATACCAAGTGTTTAATATTCTAATAGTAGCATTGTCATAGGCACAAAGGTCTGACCAAGAGGCAACATTCACAGGAAAAAATAAAAGGGGTTACATTTTCATGTGGCAACCGCCCTGGGGAAAGAAGAAAAATTCAAATATCTAAAGCTTTCTTCACATCAGCAACAAAATTCAAAACTCCACTACAAGCACAGGTTGGGAACAAATGTTTTCACGTTATATAGCCTGTGTCCAGCAGCAACCTAATTTGAGTTATGCTTCTCCCTTCTCCATTTTTTACATCAAATTGAATATCTGGAACAAAAATCAGTCAAAAGGTACGCAGGCTCATGGATTTCAAACAAAGTGACTGAAACAACCTCTATGCCAAGATTTCAAAGAAGCTGTTAAGCATTAGTGCTTGTAGTTTTACCCCATGTTGATCATAATATGCTTCTTAAAATTAAGTCCCTCAATGTATTCCCCTTTTTACTTGGCAAGCACTGATTATACCACTCATAGCTATTTCCAACAGCACAGAAATTCCCTTGCTGCATTCATACCAAAAATAATAGCTTCAGGGATGAGACAGCATCAAAAACAGTGAAAAACAGCAATATTGAACTGAGGCAGATGTGTGAAAAGTAATCCTCAGACAGCAGTGACGTCAGGGGGTTTGGCAAGAGCTAAGTTTTGGGAAAGATGAGAGATGTCAACAACAGCAAGAAGTAAGTTGAAGGAGGGAGGGGGAGGCAAGGGAGGAAGAGGAGAAATCTCATTTTAGAGAAAGTAATGTTGTCAGTCTCTGACAGGGATTGAGATGACAAAAACGTCATCTCAAAAACTAGAAAACAAGCTAAGAAAACTGAAACCAAACCTGAAAAGCAAATGAAATAAAACAAGAACAAAGAAAGTCACAGTTCCTTTAACTGTAATTTGTTTCAAAAAAGACGCTGCATGTTTTCCACAAAAAGAAACAAAAATATCAGCATATACACACATCCCATGAATCTTTGTTAGCTATATTAACACTGTTAATTTCTTGCTATGCCTGAAGCTAGTTCTCAGTCAAAATTTAGTATTACACATATAACAGGCCAGGCTACTGCAATGCAAATTCAATCTGTCAGTGGATGTTTGATCGCTGGGCCGCTTATTTTGCCCCCTGCCTGTGACAATCCCAGCAAGACTCCTTGGGCAGCCTTCGACTACTACAGCTGACACACCAACGGAGCACGCACAGAAGGGGCTGCTGATGGGATTCACTGCCTGCCCAGTTCAAGGCTCCACTAGCTATTAGAAGCTTCATGGCAAGATTTTTTCCCCGTAAGGAATTCATTTGCCAAGTGAACTAACATGGATCAATTTAAAGCCATCATGACATCTGGGGCACACTGTTAGACCAATTCTTTTCTACCAGCCAAGCAGCTCTGATACAACTGTACCAAGTCATAACACTAGGAAAATGCTGACCTTGCTTTTAACATTTTAGCTAACATTACAAAACAAATTTATAGCTCAATTCCCCTCTATGTCCAGAGGTCTGCACTTGCAAACGTGCATCAAAAGGAAGAACAAGTTAGATACCGTACCTATGGGAACAAACAAATTCACTCTGTCAAATTGTTTTCAACATGCATGCAAATAGCAGAGCAAGAGCTAATATTAGTATAATAAGTTGAGTGGCTTCATCTACTAGCTAATATCTATCAATTTTTTTCCTTACATTAGGGGACCAGAAGCATTTCAAAAAATCTCACAATTTAGTGTAGGAAGCAGCTTGACTTCCATACAAGTTTACATTATTGAAAAGTGGTTGAAAGCAATACTTTCTCTCTAACGTTTGGAAACACCCACTTTCTCTAAATCAGCTCCAGGATTCATCATCACTTACCATTTCAGGCAAACCACTTTGAAAATGAGTACATGTTTTAGATGACTTTATCCAAGCAATGAGATAAAGCATCCTTCATGCCTGCTAGAAAAATATATTTAAGGAGAAAGCTTACTAAGTCTTATTCACTCTCCTGCATGGGATGCATTTTTTCCCTTAGCCATAACCAGGAACATCTAGAGCCTTCCCAGTTGGCTTACTTCCACGTGCTCCATCTACCTCAACAGTAGGAGCTGAAGACCCATCTCCCAGTGTCTGTGTATATGATTAGGCACAGGTACCCCAATGAAAGAGTTAAATCAATGCATCAGCATCCACTCACAAGTTAACCGAACCAGCTTCTGCATAAACCAGCAGGTATAATTATCTGAGACACTCCATTTTCCCCCCAAACTAAGAGTGCTATTTCATGCAGCACTTTCTCCGGAAAGATCTTGATCAGCTTCCGGAGTTCCTAATTGGGGCTTCTATGAAGCTCCATCACCCAGGTACCTCTTACTGCCTTGAACATGGGCCTTGCTTTGTGTTCAAACACTGCCAGTAGTTTTGTCACATTTCTAAGTGCTGATTTGATTAGAAAGCTATATGATCCTCTCAGATTCAATATTCTTTAATTCAGGTTTAAATGAAGAATCAGTTGCTTTGTTTTGGAATTTGATAAATGAACTCTCAGAAACTTAGGAAAAGTATATCTGGTGCAAGTCCAAATTTCTGACCTACTGAGAGGTCACAGCAGTACCTGCATCCGTGCATTGATCTGTACTTGTTACAGACACAGGTACACAAATCTCCTAAATCTCCTCAGTCTCTCCTAAACACCCCATACCAAACTATCTTTTTAATGTCTTTTTTTTTTTAATTAGGACAAACATGATTCTAACAAAAATCTCTGGCTCAGAGTCAAATTATCTTCTGAATCATTCCAAAAAATGAAAGCATATTTTATTGCTCGCAAATTTTTTAATTGTAAAAGAATTTTATTGAACAATTTATTGGTCTCAAAGTTGTAAGCTACTTCTCTGCAACTTTGAGAGGGCTTTTTTCTTCCCTTTAGTTGAGAGGGAAGAAACAAAACTTTCAGAACACCAGTGCTAAGTATTCTCTTTCCTTTTCAGAGGTTTGCTGGTGCCAGACAACATAGACCACTGGTATTAATTTAATATGCTATTCAACATATAAAACATGCTCTGAATCAGATGCAAGAGGAAGCAAGCAAAACCATGCTTGTAAATTCCTTCTTACATGACTGAAATTAGAGAAGACAGCATGATATGCAAGTTCTAGCAAACGTACGAGAGGAAGGTGAAGTGCAGGATTTCCAATAGAGTTATAATTCTCCTCTTACATTAATGAGTACTTATCAGGTAGGCAGAAAATTTTGAAGGTATATTTAAAACACAGGAATAACAGGACTGGTCTCCTGGTCAAAAGCAAGAGACAAAATGAAACTGCAGTAACAAACCTGAAATGCGGAAACAGAAGAGGCCCAAGAAGCACTGCAGGGACAAGGACTACGCCAGACTTCAAAGCAAAGAGCTGAGACAGGGGCTAAGCGTGAAGGCAGCAAAGGAGACAAGGCAGTGATGAAGAGCCGACAGTAACTAAACAGGGAAAAGGAGTTTTAAAATTATGCGATGAGAATACAATTAAGTAGAAACAGTCACACAGGTTGCGCTCCTTAGGGGTAAGACAAAAGCGAGGAGGATGCAAGGCAGTGCCGAGAGCCAGGGGAAGGAAGCGGGCGGCTCTGCAGGCCCGGCCCCAGCAGCGAGCTGTCAGCGCAGGCTGCCTTCCCCGCTTCACCACCCTCATCTCATCCCTCATCTCTCCTCCTTTCACTTGAATATGGACTGATGAGACATCTACAGGACTTGAAAACCAACTAATCCTAACAAGTCCACAGTGAAGCTGTAAACAGGAAAGCATCAAAATATTTTATCCTGTACTTCTGAAGCAGTCCCATGGCAGGGGGCACTGCTATTTTGGTACCATTATTGCTTTGCTAACGTGAAGTTTGTAAGTAGCACCTTTCCCTAGGGTTTAGGAGGCTACTGCTGGCACAGGCAGACTATTCTGACTAGAGAGAAAGAAACACTTCCACAGCTGAAACAGACAAGGAAACCTGCAGAAGTTCTGCAATTTGAATAGAAAGGTTCTCATGCACTCCCACTTAACTTGGCATCCAGCATCAGTATGCTTGCACTGATGAACTGCTGGTTAATCTAACTAATAAAACTTGCCTTTGTATGCATTAGAATCAGTCTGGTTGTGGCTTCTACAGATTCTGAATTAATGCCACCCACCTGTGGGTGGCAAATCTCCATCAAAAAAACAAAAACAAATGTAAATGTGAATTACTCTGTAAAACTTACCTAACCGAAGTGCATGTTATGTGTAAGTTCCTAGTATTCGAGCTCTTTCACTAAGTTTTGGATGATACTATCTAATGCTTGCTAGATACGCCTTTCCTGCATTCTGAAAAAAAATAATTCACCTTCCATTTTCTTTAAAATACCCAACTGCAGGCACTGCACCACGGGCACCCGCTCCTGCACTCACCACGCGGTGCCACAGACCCGCCACCAAAGCTTCACCTTCCTCCCCCAAAGCACTTCTTGAAAGCTTATCCTTCTAGTCGAGCAATTCTCCTACCGCTCTCAGAAACAAGCGTGATGCCAAGTTAAACTTATCATTTCTATATAACTGAACTCTTCCTTCTAGCCTCATCTAGTCATTTGTTTGCCTAGCATATGAAAAACATTCTGGTTAAAAGTTTAATGTAAAAAAATCCTGAAAGTTGAACTTATTTGTCCTTCTCCCACACAAACATACTTTTTCTCCATAGGAATGATTGGGCATGTCAAGTCTAATTATCAGAACCTCAAATACCATGGCCATCTGTAACATCTTGTCTTTTATCTGACACAGGGGGGAAGAGATCTGGAATATTTAAATTAAGCCAGAGACAAAAAGTATCTGAATGTTACTGTGACAAATATAAAGCAACTCCTAACTCTCACAAGAGAATATCCAAGAAAAGAAGATTTTGAATATGACACATTTTTAGTTCAACATCTGTCCATTAAAAATATTGATATTAATACAATATTAATACAATATTAATGTAAATAAAAATACATTTAACCTAATTGAAAGCAAGTTTATACTATTTTGGACACTAAAAACCTGTTTTTAAGGCACAATAATCCTTTAAACATTTTCTACCACAAAATATGCAATTCAGAAAAAACATTTTTTGTCTAGTCTACATCCAGCCTCCAAGTTGACATATACAAAAACCATAGACCTCACCACCTGGAAAATGGTATGCTGACATTTCTAATTAGAAGGTTTAAGAACTTTCATTAACTTTACCAAACTAACACTTCAAGACACATAATGAAACTTGTTTCCAAGACTCATTGTTTCCCACAGATCAGAGCATCTGTGCCCATCCACTAAGTTGGGTGCTCAAGCTAACTTTTTTTGTTTAGCTAGCTGAAAGATTAAGGGAGACCTCCCCCAAAAATATTTTAAAATCAAAACACATTAAAACTCAGCCTCAAAATAAACCCAGAATTATGTCACTCAACAGTATTTAGTATACCAGAATAAGTTTTAAGAAAGGGCAAGTGCTTAAGTCTCAAAAGATGGTATGTATGTATATTTGTACACATACAATGTATTTTGCACTGTTTTAATAAACTGGTGGTGACAGATCGTTTAAAATCATTAGAAACCACAAGAGCCAAGTAAATATCTTAAATGCAAGAGAAAGTGCTTTCAAGAGAACATGCACAGCTATTCCTTTGCAAGGCTGGTCATTTGTTTCAACCAGCTACGAAATTTCTTATTCATTACCTACCCAAGATAGGAAAGTTTCAAGGAAAGCCCGCAGATAAAGTATGTAAATACAAAGTAAGTTGGTCTAACTCCACTTCTTTTGAAAGGACAGCGTCTGAAGGCAGGAGTTCATTGTAGGGGATCATTACATGACATACAAGCCACAACCTCTTATCAGGACTTTGATAGCAATAATATTTAGACTAAGTAGAGCCAACTGTTTGAACCACGAATGCCGCAAGCGTGGCATTATTTCCTTTCCTAATGCCACGTTTTACTTGGCTAATCCTCAAGAGCCGCGCTCTGCGAGGTGCTGGTTATGCCACCTCCCGGCCACCTCACCCAGCCCAGGAGCAAGCCCCACGGTGCCCCCAGCACAGCAGATGCAGGGCACGCAGCTGCTGCTGCACCTCGGCCTCCCCACGCAAGCCTCTCCTCCCAGCTGCTGAGGCAGAAACAACGTAGAACAGCATCGCTTATTCTCGGCGCACACCCTGAGCCCCTACTGGCCGAGTTGGCTTAGTTTGGTCCACAAAGAAAAGAAGTCAAGTGATACACATGGAGACAAAAGACTAGGGAGGTACAGCAAAACTACAAGACCGAAGAGAGCACTTGCTCTCTTCTCCCTCCCTTCTCCAGCACCGATCCCTCATGCAGGCTCCAGCCCCCAGCCCCGGTGCCTCTTGCCTGCACAGATACCCCCTGCCCTGCCAGGCGCCTTGGGGAGCAGCATTCAGCACTTCTCGCCCTTATGTGGAAGGAAATGTCCTTAAAATACAGATTTAAACATATCAGCTGAATATTCCATTATGTCTTTTCCATAATATCTCATCCCAGCACCTTACAGCACATTTGGTGCTAGCAAATACAGCCGAACATAGCAGGTACTGCAGTTTGCAGCATTATATCAGCCACAGGAAGGCTATTGTCTATTTACCTAGCACCAGGAAGGAGAAAGCTACAAAATGTGCTAGTAAGTCACTGTGAAATCAACAGCATCTCTGCTCAACACTTGAAACCATACCATGAGTTTTGGACAACAGCTTATCCCATCGAAGGCTGAATGGGAAACTGGAAAACTCTCCACCCCCAACCACCAGTGACCTACATTCCATTTTTCCCTGTACTCCCCCCAGGGGCACAGGCAGTAAATCCTCCCTCAAAAGTCATTTACATATTTTGGTAAAAGGGGATTATAGAGTGCACTGAATTACTCTGCTAGTATCAATTAGCTACTGCAGGAAACATCATGTGCTTGCACAACATCACTGATGTATTTTGGCACAAATCAGTTCTAATTTAGAAGCACTTTGAACCTTTCAGCATCTTAAATTAACCATGAAGTAGAATTTTGGAGAATTAAATATATTCATGAGAGCTGACTCTCAACTGGCTTTACTATTAATTCTGCAAAGCACCCCTTACATGTTCACTGAACAGAATGGCTTTCAGTTAAAGATATATTCAGACCTGTAAGTAACTCTTGAATTCAGGAATTTTACTTTACTTTATTTCAAGGTAACAGTTGCATATAAAATACGCCTGGAATAGCACCTTCATATGCTTTTGTCAGCTACTTCTGCATCACAGCACACTGTACAATGTGCCCGTGTTGCTACGTCATATCAAAGGCTCTTTAAAGACAGGTCTTAAGGCTTATGTTAGCAAATTACAGTTCTAAACAATGAGGTGAAATCCAGGAAGTGATTCACTTGAAGAGGTTAGCAGGCGCTGAAGTGTATCATTTAACTTCATTTCTGCTAACAATACTTTTAATTTCTTCTGTAATGCTACTTTCCACTTAGCAGCTGTCACTATTCACAACTGTTTTTAAACAGGTTCTCAAGTTTATCAACAAATCTATTCAGTGCAAAAATTTTAGGATGAAGAATTTTGTTATTGAATCGTTATTTTGGAAAAGAAATCCTAATTTTTCAATCACTAGTGTTTCACCTTAGAAATATCAAACAGAAAACCTTGAAAGTGCAAGAAATCTGCTCATTAGAACCTGTCCAAATAAATCTCACGATTCATGGTGGAATATCAAGTACTTTCCTTTATCATTTCTATGTGAAAATACAGCCACATTTTTGGCATAAGACTCGAAAACTTTCTTTTCTTGGCACCAAGGTGCTGTAACCTTGGTCTCCCTGTCTCAGCACCAAACACCCTTTTACTTTCTTCTGCTCCCCTCCATAGGTTCCAATTCCCTCTCCTCATGTTTCTCTTTATTGCTAAGGTACTAACGGGAGATGTAGTCACAAACATTTAAGATCCAAAAGCTAAGACCCAAACCAGCTCCTTGCCATGGCACAGAGGCTGCCCCAGCTGGCAGTTACCTGTGTGCAGGGGTGGGTTCACCTCCACATCACAGCCTGCAGACAAACCTCCGGCGTTGATGGCAACAATCAATCCTCACAGTCCTGTAGCACCGCGAGTGAGACGCTTCACCAGCCAACACCTCGCCAAGCCCTGCACACGAGGCAGGTGCCGGCAGCCCCAGGCCTGAGCCTGCAGAGGGGCAGAGGTGGAGGCCAGGGCAGCGGAAGGATTGCTGTTCGTCCCGTTGCTGAGCAGGGAGCGGAGCCCTGCTGCAGAGAGGTCCAGGCTGCTCCCCCTGCACCCACCACCTCCACCTGACCACAAGAGGCTCACATCACAAATTACCTTCTTTCTACCTCTCAGCCACACTTCAGGAACCTCGCAGGGCTGCACAAAGCAAATAGCACCTCACTGACCAACACAGGCCCAGCAGCCATTCCACATCTTTTATTTTCCTCTGCTCCAAAACCAACCACCATTTTTAAAAAAAATTCTTCTCAAACCTTTACCAACTTCTGTATGAACCACGAGTCCCCTTCACGCTGATCTGGTAACCAAACAGAGCCAGGCTCACCTAGCCCCGCAGCTGCTGGCCAGTTTGCTGTACATTTCTGCTGTAACATGTTCTGACCAAAAGAAAAAGCCATCTCCCTACATACACTTAACGCTTGCACAGAAAAATGCATTAGTTTTCATAGCAAGGTAGTCTTTATGCTCCCAATCACCCACAGCAGATTAAAGCTTTTTTAAATTCATAAATACGTTTGTATACACTGTCGTGACATTTTTCTGTTACCAAACTATTTCAAGTATCCATACTTTCCAAAGGCATGAAATGGCTGTGCAGACATTCACAATTACTGTTTAAACAAAAAAACAGAACTCTTTACTAGCAAACACCTCTCTAGCCCTGTCACCAACATGTTAAGATCCCACTAACATATTTTGTAAACATTTCTCATTAACTCATACCTATTTCCTTCCTATGAAATACTCAAACGTTGTTTCTTGCTGCAAATCATTCACTGCAGGTTTCGCTTTCTATTGAAATTCTACAGGAAAAGCAGTGAATGAAACTACAACCGATCAGATTAGCAGAGCATCCTTCAGGTTGAACAAGTGCTGAATTTTTAATACTGACAAAGAAAACAGCAACTATTATCTTTGGAAATATGCTATTATTCGGGACTTTTCAACTAGAGTACAATTCTGCTTTACATAGTAGGACTACCAACTACAAACTATAGATAGAGAGAGATGCTCGTCCCCTCCCCTGCACCCTGTGGAAAAGGGGAGTTCCACGGACCGAGCCAAAATCCACGCTTCCCCACAGCATACTACCATCTCCCAGGTTTGGTCCCACCATGGCATCCACAGTCTTGGAGAACGTTTGCACTTGCTTGACTAACTCTTCACAGGAAATCCCAATGCCGCACT
Source organism: Anseranas semipalmata (assembly GCA_013399115.1). NCBI lineage: Eukaryota > Metazoa > Chordata > Aves > Anseriformes > Anseranatidae > Anseranas > Anseranas semipalmata. The sequence continues at coordinate 255,393 of VXAA01000959.1, read as the reverse complement.
ACAGATGGTTGAAGCCACCGTTTCACTTCCTCCCTAGCTTGTCATTTCTGCCTCTCAGCTAGTGATCAAGACTGTGGCCCAGATCTCACTGATGGAGATTTAGCATATGTTCTTCAAAAACATTTTAAACACATGGTATTTAAATCCACAGGCCAAGACATCTTTCATTAAAAGGAAAATTTAGCTAGTTCAAATCATTCCAAGGAAAAATAGTATGAGAAAAATAAGCTTAATTACATTCTCTTTATATATATATATTGGAAGGGAACAAGAAAGACACCAGCCTTATTTTAAAACCAGGTATAGACAATGTACCAGGTTAATTGAACTACTGTTGTCATCATTAATACATACAACAGACATTTTGGCAAGCAGTATAGGGACTTGTAACTATTGCAAGTTGATCACTTCTGAATAGCCTTTTTTCTTTGTTTCTGCTGCTTTCCCTCAAAACTTTGACTTTTATCAAGATTAAGTCAGCTAAGATTCACAGTAAGCTGTAGGAAACAATGAAAGACAACAGGAGTGCAAAAGATGCTCTATGTAACTCACAGTGCTGCTTGTTCGTAGTGCTCTTGCTCAGACAAAAGGCTAGGCACAAAGAAACTGTACATTAGGAAGAACAGTTGACCACTATCATAGTAATTAGGCCAAGTGTTGTAATCAAAACTCTTCAAGAATGCAACAGTAAGAAAAAAAATGCTTTCTTATGTAAATCCTACTCAAAATCACTTCCCATCTTTAAGGAGGTGCCCAGTTTAGTATTACTTTTGAGTAAACATCCTACTATATCTTGAACATAACCTTGAAAGATTATTTCAAGAGAAATCTTTTTTTAGTTGAAGACTTTCTCAGATTCTCTATAGCCTTTATTAAAATCTTCTTAAGACAACAGGTAGATCTGAAATACATCAAATGGGTTGACTCAGATCCAAAGCTAGAAAACACTAGCAGAAGAAAAAGGGGTGGAGACAAGAGGAATAAAACCAGGAGGGAGCATAAAGGCCCAAACAACGTGAAAAGTGATAAGCCATAAGTTAAAGAGCTGAATGAACAGTTACAGTAAACGTAGCATAAGCAAGCAAATCATGAACATATATCCCTCAAGTCCAAAGGAAAGTAGTGGCAGGTGTTTTTCAACAAGAATAGGAGAGAACTTTTTACATACTGATAAAGCACACTAAAGCACGCCACAGCCTGCTATCTGTTTCCTAAAAATCTGGAGATACTCTACTGATTGAATACAGCAGCCAAGCACACAGGCTGTCCTTGACCGGCTTATATTTAGACACCATAACCCAAACTGTTCTGTCACTTCATCTTTTACCATCATCTAATAGTAATAGTGGCTTACTTCTTCAGATACAAGAGCAGCCAAGTGTTCAAAACAATCCACCCAACTCTGTAAATAGACTATATTCAAGTCCACATGGCTAAATGAAACATTTCATTTTAATATGACTGTTACAAGCAGACAGAAAGTCTAGTCCAAACCACGCAAAGATGTCCCCCCAGAAATATTAATGCAAACTCAATATAAAGAGGAGACAAAACACAGCCTGAACATGATGTGCACTGGCACAAGTCTTGCTTCACGATCTAAAAAGGATGTGCAGTAAACCATGTCAGAACCTACTGCTATGGAAAAATAAGTATAAATGAACACAGATTTAGATCTGAAATAGAGAGCACCTTAAACATACCCACTTGGAAAACAAGCCCTGAACTTAATGCAAAGCCCAGTCAGAGATGGCCACAAGGTAAAAGAAATTTAAAAAAGGTAAACATCCAGGTAGTTTTGGTAGCAATGAACGGTAATGGTAAAACATTAATTCTTACCACAAATGTTAATATGACTTTGCTTTAAGTCTTAAAGCTCATAGCTGTGTCAGATCAAGTCTTCCCTACAGAGGTTGTGGGGAATTGGGAAACTGGAATAAATGACCACACTGGGTTTACCCAATTCCTGGCTAGGGAAATAAAAGGCTGATGATGCAACAGATAGACTTCCCCAGAGCTGAAACCATGCAGTGACACCAAGTTCTTTCTCCCCTTCATCACTCCCCAAATATAAACAGAATGAACAGGGTATTTAAAAAAAGAAAAGAAAAAAAGACAAATCAGGACATCGAGTGGAAGATTTCCTTCCTTACACAGTGATGGTACTTTGACTCCAAATTAGCACCTACAAGCAGACATGAGGAATATCAACAGAAAGCAAACACCATCCAGCTCAGTAGAAGTAGGTGATCATTGAGTAAAAATGGCAAATCCTTTAGGTTTAAAACTGTGCCTTACTTTAGTGTCCAACTTGAATATTTGCACCACTGATGACAAAAATAGAAATGCATTGGTCCGAAGTCAAGGTCCAAGCCTTTTCATGTTCAGTGGCAAATTAACCTCCCCTCTTAACATGATCTGAAATTCAAACATTTGCAACAGGGTTTTTAGGCTGATGTCAAGCCCATTTCATGGAATAACTGGAAATACCAGAATGATCCACAGTCCCAGGTAACTGCAATAACCCTATTCTGTTTCTAGAGACATTACAATTTTATGTTCATGCAATTTGAAACTCAAAATCCCAGAGCAGTAAGAGGCACAACTGGAGAATCCAGGCAGCAAGCAGGTGAATCTAGGTCAAAATGGGAGAGGGTTTCTCTTAGAAACTGCAAACATGAGACATGAAGGAACAGCTTATACAAATGGTACTTCAACTTCTTTTCCCACCCCTCTTCCATCTGCTCTGCTCTACATATAGAAAATGTGCTTTCTCTCTTCAGAAGTCTTGTTACTCCAGGTTCTGCAAAAGAGGCAAAAAGCAAACAAAAAATGTTTCCCATCCTTCTTAGAGGGTGAACAGTGTCACTATCCAAGAAAAAAAGACAAAAAACTTTCAAGTCTATCTGGACTTAATCTGGAGACCACTCATTTGCCTTCTGTTTTTATTTAGTTTATAGTTGTGTTTGTGACCAATATTGATAAATTCATTAAGTGTTGGTTTTTAGTTGTCTCTTTCACCATTGACTTCTATTCACTTATCAGATAAGCTTGTTTTGCAAGTACCACAGGGAATGAATTCCCTGTTTAAAAGGTTTAAAAACATTTCTATAAATAAATGTGTGAAAAAACATACGTCTTAAACACTGTTAAACCTACTCAAGCTCCAACTATCCTCTTCTCTTCCTCTAATACTTATTCCACCTCAGAGGAACACGTGCTACCAGAATTCATTGCTGCAAGTTCAATGTCTGCAGGATATGTGAATAACATTACACATAACATTTGGATAAGATCATCACAGCAACAGGGAAACGTGCTCAGAAGCTCAGTTTTAGTTTTTCATATTCGCAGTTTCTCATTAATCTTGATTTTCCCAAGCCTGCTCACATTTGCTGAAAAATATAACCGAAGTCTACACTATGTAATGACTCATTGTCTTCTAATACTTCCAAAAATCTTGAGCACTCCCTAGATCAGAATTTTTCATTAGTGATCAAATACTTGCGGTATGTTTACTGCTTTGTGATGTGGTCGACAACAAAGATTATCATTATCATTTTCATCAACTAGAAGCAAACATTGTAGCTTGAAAAAGTTGACAAACTTAAGAAATCGATAGACTTATTTGGAAAGACAGTTGTCCACTTGTATTCTGTCACAAGAACATTCAAGAGCATAATCCTGAAATATTCTGACAAATGTATCAACTCATGTAGAAGCTGTAAACTCATGCTAATAGTTTTAGTATTACTGAAGTTTCATGCCTAGCAAGTTATATGACCTCTTTGGGGGTGACCAATGCAACAGAAAGTGACAAATACACAGAATTTATCTAATGTTTGTAATGGTTTCCACTGCTACACCACAGCAATGTATTTCTAAAAGTTTTCAAGGACTTTTCAAAAAGGTGGTTGATGACCGATATCATTCATCCCACTGGTTCTCCCCCCTCACCACTTGATCCAAAAACTAAGATTTATGTTCTTTGGGACTAGAAGTCTTTTTTTGTTATGTTTTAATGGAGGCTTTTAAGTAGTCCACTGAGTGCCTGACCTGTATGCATCTCTATACAAACGGGAATTGCATCTAACAAATACGGTTTCCCATATATACCAAACGTTTCAGCAGTTTTACAAAAGAGGTTGTATTTTCTTACTCATTTTGTCCAGTGCATTTCCATGGAGAAGAAAGCTGAAACTTTTCCATATCTTTGTTTCTTCATTCTTCTGCATTCACAAGTACACCTTGAAAGGAGTTCAAGTGCCATTCATCCCAAATCAGTCCATCTCACTGAAGCACTTGAAAACATTAAAATGCTACTCCTGAAAGCAGTTGTACAGCTGGTTTCTTGAGCAAACCACTAAGCTTTTTTGTTTTTTAATTCTGCCACTAAGAGCTCAGAGTGAAGATACAGAACTCAGTTTTCAATGGCTGTCATATTTTGACCAGCTCCTTTCTCCCTCCCCATTCTAGGTTTTAGTATCTTTACAAAAATATGCTATGTCTTGACACATTCCCTGGCATTCTGCATCTTTATTATGACTATTAGCTGAAGTGCTCAAATTTTACTCTCTTACTTTGCTCTTTAAATTCACAACTTAAAATGTGAAACAACTGAGGTTAATCTCAAATATCTGTTTTATTGAAGATTTCCCAAGTGGTTTTTCCTCCTCTCTGTTCCTGGAAAGGTATGTAAGTTGTTATAACAACTATTGCTCTTTGTTGTGTTGATTTTGGTGTGTGTGCATCTCATGCACATCTGCCTGATCTTCCTGGAATCTGTTAAACCTGAGGGAATACTAACACACCAGGATCCTCGACTTCAACATGACTTTCTGCTGCATCATAGCCCGGATTTCCTTTGCGCTAACAGAGTGACTAAAATGATCACAGACTACATGACCTTAGTACGTGCATTCAGTATTTTCACAGCAGTTTCTTGCTCTTAAATAAACAAGCTTTTTAAGCATCACTGGACAGTTGGCTACACTAGATACTATCTTAAATGCTTTTTAAACATGCTTTTTAAGAATTAGGTACTTGTTTGATTAGTAGCAGCTGATATCTGATCCCCTTGTTTTTTTAAATAATTAAAGATTGTATATTACTTCTAGACATCTATTACAGGACCCTACTGCTATTTAACCTGTTTTGAAATTAGGTGTATTCTTTACTGACAGGATTCAACAAAGATTAAAAATAAGTTATGCTCGTATTATATCATGTGTATCATAAAGAACACTGCGCTCAGTCACACTGCTTAGAACATTTAAAAGGAGAGTAAACAAAGTTCTTTTTCTGACAATATCTGGACAGCATTTTTCCCCACAGGATCTCAAACACTGATCCTGAGGCCAGTGAGCGCCTATCGACATCAACAGGCACTGGATCTAATCCCGATTCCCATTTCTGCAACACGTAAGTTTGAAATTTCCTTCAGAGAACATGGAGAGCAACAATTTGTTGCGGCATACCAAACAGCACAGACACTGTTCAAGGAGCGTGCAGGGCTCAGAGCTGAAAGAACAAGCATCAACATTATTTGTTGATTCTGGCACACAGGTAGAAAGGAAGAACCTGACAGCCCTGTGCTAGTGAAAAATGACTCTCCGGCATGGAATTTGTAATGAAAACACTGTCTGGCACCCCACACGCGTGGGAGGGCATTTCATGCTCCGTCAGGAACTTAACGCAGCAACAATGAAATTTACTGAAAGAAAGGTGACTGAATGGGAATGTGTGAGTACTGCAGAACTCAGGGAAGAACATAGGGTTTTTATGTTCAGAAAACATGGTTTGAGAACCTTCCTATTTCTGTGTAATGTATTCCCTCTCTTTTTCAATCAGTCACTCAGAATCAGAAAATCTGTGCTATTACATTTGAAACAGAAGAAAACCCTCATCCTTTAACAGCTGATGTCAATATTTATACAGCACTTACACACTGAAGACATACTCATGGGGATACTCATGGTTCACTCTTTCTTTACCTGTCCTCACATAATACATGTTGCTGCTTCAGCTTCAGCCCTGCTTTCCAGGAAAATAACTGCATACACCCTTCTTTTACTGTAATCACAGAGATCAAAGTCTCTCCAAAGGAGCACGAAGTTCAAGGCAAATTTTCACATTATGTCAAAACATCTGAAAGCAATTCATTTACCCTGAGCTATTAAATGCAAGTTTCACCATTATATCAAACATTTTGTAACCAGTGTTTCACAAGGCTAAAAAAAGGCCTATGACTATATAGACAACATACAGCTACTACTACCACCATGGCACAGGGGTTTGCTCCATTGTCTTAAAAAACTTGAACAATATATTTCAAAACCAGTCAGTTTCCATCACCAGGTCTATCATACGTTTTTTCCATTCCATCTTATTTCCTTGAAAGCATATTGCTCATTTACAGTTGACAACGTTTCTCCTCTTCCCTCCATTAGTGTGCCTAAATAGTTGTTAAAATCTGTCAAAGCAGAATACTTTATCATAAGATGTCAAATTCAGGGTTTATATATTTAAATTCAACTGAAGCTTTTGAAAGTACCAGTTACATAAGGCTTAAAGCAACAGTTATTTACATCTCAGCACTAATAAGTACTTGTCAACTTCTGACAACTCAAGACAGCTACTGCCTGGCTCCCAGGGTATTCAGATGTTTCAGAGGCTGTGGAAATCACACATACATCCCATCACCCATTTGGTCAACAGTCTGAAAAACATATGCATCTCAGAGGCTTTCTAAACCATGTTTTATTTGTTCATGCTTGCAATCATTTTGGGCATATTTAGGGAGACTAGTTTGAAGAATTCTTTTTAGAAACAGCAAAATTACCTGGCTGCATGCAGTAGCAGCAAAAATCTGGGGCACTGCTTTTTTGGCCTTTTGCATTTATACAAGTTCAATTCAAGAAGGCTGGAGATTTAGGACTATGAGTGGTTATTCACGGGAATAAATAATAATTAAAGGGAAAGTTGAGAAGCAAAAAACAACTGGAATACGCTTTCCCATTCCCACCACTAATAACAGCAATCAGAATTTCCAAAGTAACAGGTACTTTGTTAGATATGAAATCCCATGCCACTTCGCAAATACTAACTGTACAAACATGTCACTGTTAAACCATAGAAATAACTCAGTATAATGTTAGTTATACATTTTAATATAATGTAATTTTCCCCTCCACTTTAATGGCCTCAAGTTCACCAACTGCTTTAGGAAGCTGACTGCATGCTCACTTACAGAGGCTAGTAAAAACACAGCAGACCTAAATACAGCACATTGCAACCTTCACTTGTGTGGCAAGCAGTCACACAAGCATGTAATGGAAACAGCTGAACAGTGGAGCCATTATGCACCCAGAGGTGTGCCCAACACAGCTTTTGGAAGGATTGCACAGGCTTGTTCACTTTATTATCTCCACCCCTGCACAAGCAGCTGTTACTGCACACTTAGTCTCATTAAAGAATCCCACGCACCCGTGTCTTTCAGATTTGTTACTGCATTTTTACCCGGTAGCTTTGCAAGAAAGGTGACAATGGCAACTAAACAGGCCAAGACTAGAGAAACAACTGCTTGTAAGCAAGCACTGCCACCACCCCAATATTGAAGTAACGGTATCCGGAATACTTTTTATGCTATACTGTGGCAACAGAAGCATAAGAACTTCAAGTCTCTGGATCTAATTTTACTTTGGAAAGAGAAATAAAATGGTAAATATCTTGAATGGAAGACTGTTGGTTTTTGTTTTTTTGTTGTTGTTGTTTTTATATCATCCTATTTACATAAGTGTGTTCTGAAATAAACTCTTACAATTACAAGTAAAGAGTGTCAAACATTTGTGCCTCAATTCAGAACTTTACTTTTATTCAATTATACAGCATCACAAAATATTTCTTCAAAATCAGACTTCAAAAAAACAGGCTGGTTACATTCATGTAGCAGGAAACATGAAACCAACCAATTAAAAACTAAAATAATAAAAGACATCTGTGCATTAGGCATACATATCAAAGATTTGATGTAAACATTAAGATCTGATTTACTAAACATCTTCAGAAAACACTGATACTGCACAAAGAATCAAAAATTAAATTCCTCTGCTACTTGCATAATCAAAACGAAAACAAATCTTTTTCTAAAATAGGCAATGTACCAGATTTGTAAAACAAACTGCATTTTAACAAATGCTTTGTCTTAAATAAGATTTATGAGGACAAAAGACATTCAGCATCACTAAAGAACACGTGAAATTACCAGCTTTATCAAATTTTTTTTTTAAAAAAGGACCAAAAATCTGACAAAAAATTAAGAAAAAAGATATTTTGGTTAGTAGTGTTCACTGAACCTTTTCAAACACTTACAATTATACTGCAGCCCCAATTCATGCTTGCACTCTTATATCACCTTTACCTCTGTGTCTACTTACAGAAAGGGCAGCACAAAAATTAGTCAATGTATGATGCCTTAAAAAAATTAAATAATGCTTGAAATATACCAAATTTGAATAAGTAACTATCTTTGCTGCTACTTCAGGTAATTTTTAGGTCCTTTTCTGTGGAAATAGGGTAATGATACTTTATGACTCAAAAGCAGAAACTGAAGTTGAACTGAACATATGCAGGCAGTGACAGATCAAACAGATACGTGGGAGGCTGTGAACAATATACTGGAAAAAGCTTTTACATATAGAATAATTAGTGATAGGTTTAGAGAAGAATATATTTCATGCTGTGTAAATTAGACTAGTCACATTAACCCACCACAGCCATATCTGAGCTCTACAGTGGGCTAGAAAAACCAACAGCTAGAAAAAGCAATTGGCAACAAAAAAACTGACAAGTGAAGATACACATATGAATGTGGGTGCTTGAGATGGAAGAAACATACTGTGCACCACATGGTCTTACAGTGAAAAGGCCCAGGGTCACTGATTCCACACTTTTTTTTTTTTAAATCAGAAGTGATTTCACCACATAGTACTTGCCCACATTTTGCCATCTTCACATATTTCATCTACTTTTAACTCAGCATCTTTCAATCCAGTTTTCAATTTCTCTCTCCTTTTCACACCTTCAAAAACTTTCCTATCAGGGATTTTCCTCTGCTCTTTATTAGACCTCCAATTTCTATTTAATCCCTCTGCTTTCTTAATTCTTCCCCATTGTTGGTCCATTCCCCCCCTCCCCCCAGCAAATGCCCATCCCTTAATTACATCTTCTACACCACATCTACAAAAGAAGTCTTCCATCCTCAAGCAGCAGAACATGGGTGTTACTCAGGACATAATCATAAAAGGATCCTTACCTTTCCAAAGTCTCTCACATCAAACAAATCGAATGCTTCAAAAAGTTCGCTTTTCTTCATCCCAAATATTTCACAACATGCCGAAAGAAAAGTCCGTATGTTCTTCAAGCAAAGAAACTAGGGGAAAGAAAACAAACACGCTAAGCATAAAGTGCATCAATTGGCAACTTGTGTGCTCACTTTGGTCAGAAACATATTACAAACAAATAACTGTATTGGTGAGTTTTAAGTCAGCACTTCCACTATGCTATGATGTTCCTAATTCAGTCATAAACATTCCCTTCACACTCAGAAGTGTTAACCAAATTCTGAGTACAGACATTTTGTGAGCAGAAACTATTTTCTCTTTTTCTGTAAACAAAGAGAAATGGCAATATGCTACTAGATACAAACTAGTCTAAACAGTTACTTTTCATTTCTGTACAAACAGACTACAGAACAAGAAAGGACTGCAGGTTTTTAAATAAAAGTACCTTAATAAAGTTATTAATATGAAAAAGTCCACATATATATCAACTATCTTCATTTGTTAAGGTAAAAGTCTAGTTTGAATGTTTAATGATCACACATACTAACAATACACTGAAGATATTATGAATACATATTCTCCATGTGGACCACAGGAGGGGATGAAATTTGCAGTTGAAAAATACTCTACAATTTACCTATTCGAAATTTAATATCCTCAAGCCACCTTGATTTCTGTACTGAATCAAAGGCTATTTCCCTCTTTGTCCTCTTATAAGGACATTAGCTCCATAAAGATGTCATTGTAGAGTCTTAAGATCCACTATGCAGTACAGTGTGAAACCAAATACAACATGTATAAGCAACAATATTTCAAATGACACAGCACTGTGCTTTGAATATGCACTTTATAAGTACCTATGCAGCAACCCACTATTAGAACTGAGTTCCTGGAGTTCTCCACATTACAGTGGATTCGTAAGAATGGGGATTATTTACATTACGACTGATGATAACATTGCTGCATGTTCCAGCTTAACATTGTTTACATAAAAACAGTATTTTTGAAATTAATACAGAACAAGTGTCACAACTATATGTATCCGGAGTGCAAAGCAATAGCCAAAGTGCACTCAGACAAAATGTGTCACCGCTTTACCTACAGCCTGATGCAACAAAATACCAATGCAACAGGGAGCCTGACTTCACGCCTTAGACAGAACTAACCAACCAGATATGGAAAAAGCACAGCACCTGGTAGATCAGATTGATTAGAAGGTTACACATGTAAGAGCTCCAGTTCAACAGGAGAAGCCTAAAGATTGGACAACTCCAGTGGCTGTGGACATCAGGACAAGGCAACAGCCAACAGACTCATGACAAAGCTCCACAAAAGCCATCACTGCACAAGCTGGAGCTCACAGGAAGTAGCCATGACAAGCCCTGACAGGAGGCTGACAGCATCCACATCAGGCCTAAGGGGCCACAGCTGCAGGAGCTGGAGCTGTGACCTCCACCCAGCCTGGCCTGGCCTGCCCTCCCGACAGCCTGGCTGCAGGCCCTCAGGCCTGCGGACACAGCTGCTCAGCGACCACACCATAGTCACACTGGCCTGCAGTTATGCCTGCTGAAATCTGGGAAAACATGCCTAGATTGCTCGGTCGATATCACAAGCCTCTTTGGTTTTACACAAGTTACAATTTTCAAGTCAAAATTACGCAGTTAGAAGATATAGTCTGCTAACAGATACAAGGCATACACATTCCTTCCACCCTAGCCCTAGCAGAAAGTGCCAGAAGATTAATTTAAAACAGCAATTGTTTTCTGTTTTGTTTTTATTATTATTGTTATTATAAAGCCATCTTCTTAAGAGCCAAAGGCTACTAGGTTTGTCCACACAGAATACCAATTCAGCCTGAATACTGCTTTACTTGCAGTGAAATTCTCACAGCTGCTAATTTTTCTCCTCACTGAAAAAATTCAGCTGCCTTTTTAACACAAAAATTTTGAGTTTAGATTAGTGATGCCATCTACCAATGCAAAGAAAGCTCACAGCTGCGTTGTTTACCTCTAAGGAGAACCAGAAGTTCAGGGGAAGACAGAAGCTGTCGTGAGCTTGAAATCTGGCCTAAATCTGCCACAAGCGTTTCCAGGAGTTACATTTAGCTTTTTAATGTAGCTAAAAACTGCTCAATGCATCAGCAGGTATGCAAACAAGATGCTCCTCCTGTTCTGCAAAACTTCTCCAAGTTTTCCTAACAGATGTCTCCTATAATAAAAGATAAAGATGGGAGCATTTTTTCCAAAATGATTTATGAGTTACTTTAAATTTGGAGGCAATTTTATAAAACCAACTTTTTCTGTTTAAATTGTTAGTATGTATTATATACAACTAGACAGGAAAGCAAATTACAGGAAATTAAGTTTCCCTAGCCCACTGTTTTTAAAGGAAACATTAAAGTACCTACACTAAGAAAGAAATTAAATTCTGAGGCATATTCTAACAGAAAGACCAAAGAGGATTCCAATTCCCCCATGCACTTTTGTTTTTATTTTTTTAATACTAATTCATTAAGTGGCAAAGTGCACTTAATATGTTAAACAGGCTTGACATAATTTTAATCTAATATTCAATAGCCATAAGACAACACAGCAGTTATATTACACTTGTTATAGGATCTAGAAACCACAGGCTAAGCATTTGTCAAACCTACCTGCACTTGGGACAGGACCACATCATCAATTACAGCACACCAAATAGTGCCTTTAACAGAACAGGCCTCCAGACAATACAGGCTAACCCCTGCTAGTTCAAAGAAAGTTTAGTGAGTTTAGCTTGGCACCTAATGATTCAGAAACCATCATTTTTTCCTCTTGCAAAACTGAAAATGAAAGGCTTATTTCTGAACTATTAAGCTAACCACAGTAGCTACCTGGATACAACTTGGACTACTAAAACCAAAATGTGTTCATATTATATGCACACATTTTTAAATGAAGTATATGAGAAAAAAATCTTTACAAAGAGTTAGTTACATACTACTTATTTTGGAAGTCAATTGTTATTCAGAAAACTTTCAGAAAAATCTCCAAAATGTTATATTGCAATTAAAGAAACAATTTTCTCAATGAAAACAAAGATTTTTATCACTGTGGTTATTGTATGAAGAAGCGCAAATTAGTAAAAGAAACATCTGAATTAAAAAAGGGCATACACCTAAAACTGAGGAAGTTCTATAAAAGACAACCCTTCTCGCTGGCAATAAGGAAAAGGCAGCATCAGTCTGCAGTCTCTCACTTATAAGTATAGTCCTGAGGATATTTGGAAACCTACCACATTTTTATGTTTCTTTTTCAAACAAAAACATTATGCTTTGGTACACCACAGGGAGATCAAAGGCATGAAGAGCAGTTCTCATACAGATGCAATGAGAGCTAAACATCTCACATTTGGCCTAATCTCTGAAAGTCTCCTCCACAGGAAATGTTGTCTTTCAGTACAAGAACTGGTTTCTCTCCATTAAAAGATAGCATAACTTAAAAACATATTTTTTAATAAGATACCTTTTTAAAAAAACTTCGTGGCTATGTTACAACACCACAGTCCAGAATTCTTAATACATGGATCAGTAAATGTATATACACATTTATATATTGCAGCACAGTAGTGTAAGCCATGAGTCCCAAAACACCTACACCAGTGAAAAATAAAGTTTATCTGGTTCTTCTCCAGCTACATCATGAGAGAAAAGCACACCCAAAGAGAGACCATCAAAAATCACCATCCAGTGGGGATGGTCAGGACCCTGAAAACAGGTGGAAAAGGGGAATAGCTCCACCCATCCCCACCACTTCCTGCACAGAAATGGATGTTCACCACAGACAACTTCCCAGGATTTCCTCTCTGGCAGCAAGGCTGGAGAAATATTGCCACAAGATACGTTTAATATGCTGATGGGGAAAAAAAAATCATTTCAGAATGTGTGCTAGTTTTTTTCCCCGTTTTCAATATGAACATCTGCAGGCTATCAAGATATTTCTAAAGCACCCCTGATGTGCCACCACACAGGTACTTACACTTCTACAAACAGATGATGGAATCATAGCATCATTTAGGTTGGAAAAGACCTTTAAGAACATCACAGATGTTACAATGTTACAACTCTTGTGATAAGCCTTTATATGTTTTATATGTTTTATGGAACAGATTAGTTTTAGTGGCCGCTGGTCCACTGTGCAGTGAATTTAATTTTGTAAGAGGTGTTAAGACAATATTTATTGAAATGAAGAGCAAGTTTGAAAAAAAGTCTACCACCAAAAAAGCAGGTAACATTCATATAATTGGTACTGTATTTGTATGAAATTAAATTGGAAAAGAGTGGGCAAACCAAATTATACTTAGTTCCATAGAAAAAGCATGCTGTTTTCTAATGTAATGTTTGCTACTTGACACAAAAAGGAGCATTTGAGGTTTTTTTCAACACAGCACAAGGTTATGGTGCTGACAGAAATGTACAGAAAGACTTTACAAAGGGAACTGAATAGAAATGACTTATTAGACACAAAAAGCACAGACAGGACTATAGCTGCCCAGAGGGAAGACTGATTTCTTTAGCCAGGCCTCTATAATGAAGTGAAAGATGAAATGCAAAAGGAAAAAAAATCAATTTCATATTCCCTCTATTTCTATAGCCTTAGAGGCATTTCTCAGAAAATATATTTTAGCACTGAAGTACTTCAATGGAATGAAGGTCTGTTGGTACAGACCATATTCAGTATCTAGATGTACCTTTTGTACTAAAAGTATTTCTATGAGTGTTCAGAGACCAACACAAACAGCTCTGAAGATCAAATTCTGCCGTTAGACATTTACATGAAATTCCAACATAGCAACACCAGTCAGGTGAGTGAAAACCCAAAGGCCAAGAAACAACAAGTATTTAGAGAGGACAATTCTAATCACACCTTCAATATTTTATTTTTTTTAATTACCAAGAGTGGAAAAAAACAGCAATTTATTTCAATTCCATTCCCCTTTAATTATATGGCTTTAGTCATAAGCAAGGAAGAAAGCTTGGGTAGCTAGCAATTTCCTCTATTGGTATCCGGATCAACAGACATTCATGTGGCATGTAGGACAAGCCAGGACCAAACAGTGAGCACAGAAACTGAAGTCCGAGCATCTGAGAGAGCCTGAACAGGTGCTAGGCTACAAAGGGGCATAAATACAAAGGAGACCACTGTTACTTTATGTCAGGTGGAAGGTGGTTTTTTTCCCCCTCTCTCCTTTTGAAATTAAGTTCGCTATTATTCCACTAATTCTTAAACATGTACCAATTCCAGTGCAATTGACTTTTTCAGACATTTCACAACTCTCTCTCCACCACCACACTTCACAGGCTTTGCAATGCCACGGTCACAGTCCTGCAAAGACTTCCGGAGGATCCCAATGATCACCCAGAACTGAGCAGCTATCATGTAGGAGTATGACAAAAAGTGAAAGCACAGAAAAAGAGGATTTGGGTTAGCTAGTTGTCCTCTCAATCCACCTCACCTCCTTTGGGAGGAGCAGAGCAAGTGCCAGAACTTCTCCCTCCCACTCCTCCCATAACAGCACTACTTGGTGAACTGCACAGCTGAGCTATTCACCTGTGCCTGAACAGCCAAATCAGCCATATAGGCCTACATAAAAAATGTGGCATTTTATGTAACAGCAAGCATTAATTACAAAAATAGTTGAGGAAAGGCCAGACATTCAAAACAAGTGTCTAACAGGGAAGTAATCAGATGAGCAAATTTGGCCTCAATTCATGCGTCTCAGAAGGCACAATCACTTTCTTTTTTTCTTATTTTGTGAAATACTGATGTTGCATGCAAGAAAGCACATAACAGGCTTGTGAAGATGGGAGATTTTTCTGTCAGTCCTCATTTACAGCCTTAGAAAAGCAGAATTAAGCAAAAACGGAAGGCAGAAGAATAGAAGAGGAACAGATCACTGCCAGAACACTTTCATGCTCTACCTGGACCTCAGCACTTAGTGCAGAAAATAGGCTCCTGACCTTTCCTGTCCACTTCTGGGGATACTGATGAGAAAAGATTAGCTGGAAAGATCTCATTTTTATTTCCACTCTGTTGCTGAGAATATACACAAAGAAAAAAATCTTTCAGCCATATCCAAAGGACAAAAATTAGGTACTTACAGATAGATTTGCTCTTATATCAAAGGCTCCTCTTTGCAAACCAGGCTGGACAGTCTGACACATGCCAGCTGACAGACCTATCCCAAAAGCAGGGTTACAAAAACAGCTGCATCTTACACCTCTATCGAATGTCTTCTTTTTTTTTTAAACTATATGTTCATTAACATTAGATTACTAGGTATTCAGACAAAGCGGTGGCCCGCTGTGGTACTGACAGAAGTGCATGTTCAGGGTTAACAATTCATCACAGAAGTCATTCCTGGCTCCTTCACTGATTTCAGCAGCCAAAGCAGATTAGATTAGTTCTGCTCTGTCAACAGGGGTAATTATCACTATATGCAGTAAAAATAGCTGTAAGGATTCTCAGTGAATGAAGTACGGACCCACTGATGAAGTCAATTCAGCATCTATTAATGTCTTTTCCCAAGCCAGCAAGAACGAAAAGCAATATCAAAGTCAAGAACGGAGGTTTAACATTTCTATTGTTTCTGTGCGCAACTCTTCTTGTGAAGATCTTTAGTTCTGGAGTTCTACTGAGGTAGGTGATGCAAGAGGGCCATAAGGAATTTAAAGACCTTCTCAGTGGGAGAGGACAAGTGCTCCTATTCTTTTTAAGCTAAAAGGCCATCTCATGAGTTTTTCAGGTTGGAGTGTCACAACACCATAAGCAAGTATTACTCTGACTCTTAGATAAAACACTAACTTACAAATGAGCTTTAAAAAAAGAAAACAACAAACACAGGAAGAACACAACTCACAGCAAAGGAATTCAGTTTTAGGTTCCACATTTGGCCTCTTGATCTGCAAACCATCTCCATCATTCAGATTACCAATATTTTTAAAGTTCTAAACAGAAGCAAACAAGCCAGATAGTAAATACCTCCTAACCTTCACTCTCCAGAAGGGACTGTCTGGAAATATTTTTATTTCTGTTATAAAGCAGACACACTAATAAGGATGCAGGAGACAGCACACAGTTCTGGAAGAGGCAGGCCCATTATCAGCATCTCAGCTGCTTACAGCCTATACATTAGCTCTTTATATAGTCACTTAAAGCAGGAATTTTCAGGTAACAAAACATGAAAGACTGGTACTACTACTTAACTGTGAAGAACCTCACTTAGAATTGTGCTTTGCAGAGAACAGCAGACATTTCTTAATTCAGAGGATGCTTTAATGTGAAATCCTACAGGCAGAATAGCTAGGGAGATCTGTAGGGTTACTAGTTATGGGCATTCTTTGAAGGCCTACACAACACACAGGATGCTGTATGAACTATAAAACATATTAAATTCCTTTGAACCACTGCTAACACAGTATGAATATTAATAGCATGTTCTTTATTTGCTCAGTTAATGTAGTAATCAAATATTCATGGCAAAGCTCTTCTTAAAATTCCTAACTGACTACTATTCAATTGTGTCTATTGCATTTTGGCTTGAGTATGGAGTTTTGTTTATGTACATTTGCTCTTCTCTACACTTCAAAGAAAGAAAATGGAAATTGAAACCTGAACAAAAAGCTGAGGAAGCACAAAGGATGCTGAGCTTTTGTTACTACTGATATGGGGCGAAGGGAGGGCAGGAAAGAAAATTCAAGACTTCTGACTCTCCTCAGCTACGCTGGCACTATAGCACTGATTAGCAAGTGAGGGCAAAGAAGCATTTAAATTTTTTGTGTTCTTTAAGTCAAGTCCTCCTACAAGCCATGAAACTGGCAACTTCTAGTAAATGGTCACTGAAACCCATTCAGCAAACAGCTTCCACATCCCACCATGTATATTAGAACAGGCATCACCAGGCTGCCTGAAGAAACCTTTTTGCCTTTGCCTGTTGTGAGATAATATAATAGAGCTTGGGGAAAGCACACAGTCACTAAACAGATAGCAATTTTTTGAGCTTAGAGCCCTAAATACAGGAATTCCCCAAGTTATAAATGTAATTAGCAAGAGGCAGGGCTGGGAGCTCAGGACAGTATCCTGTTGCAAAGAGCAATTTTCTGGGGAGCCCTTTGTTCCCTGCCAGCAAGACTTAACAAGTCTATTCTGCAGTATCTCATCAAAAGGAACAGTAATTAGAACGCTGTATTAAGTATGCAAAGCACACAGATTAGCTAGGGGGGTTCTGTGCTTAGTTACCTTTTCAAATGATTAGCCCTATCTGTCTTACATCCTGAAGCTGCATCCCTAAGATGTCTTTCACTAAGGACCTAAGTGTCATATAAACAAATCCAAAAAGCAGGAATACAAAGGGAACATGGAAAACAGTCCTGAGAAGGACAGGAATAGGAGGAAAACAGCAGCAAGGAAACGAACAGGACCACAGGAAAAGGAACAGGAAAGGAAGAGACACAGTAAAACAAAGGTTAAAAAAATCAGAATAGGCTGATAGAAAGATACAGTGGGAAAGACCACTGAACTAATAAGAGATTTAACTCACTACTGATTAAATCATGGAAAAACATTAAATAAAAGCCTAACACAAGGGAATGGTGTGTTAAAATTTTGGTGTTAAAATGCTTCAGGCAAAAGTATTTATAGAACTGCCATTTACAGTGAGACAACGGTCACTGTGCTGAGAATTGTATTTAAAACTGTGCCATGGAAAACACTTCTGTAGGAAACAGAACTGTAAAGGATGCTGATTTTCTGTTAAGATGCATTTTCATCAGTCCTAACATAGGGTTTCTAACCACTCACATTTCACCTTAGTTGATGAAACATTAACAGTTGCATGGGACTGCGCTGTAGTTGGAAAAACCTTGAAACATATACCTACATAATGTATTTAAACTTATGGGGGTGAGAGGGCTAAAACCTACAGCCTACCTGACACATTAAAACTGCAAAATAAATGGAAAATCTCAAACAACTTAGCACCAAACAATGTTTTCATGATAAAAGGAAAAATCATATCCACACAAAACATGAAAAAGCTTACAGCTATGGTATGAAAATACAGATCTTCACACTGATTGTAAAGAGATCACCCGATGCATTTCAGACTGTTAGCCTAGCATACTAAGATGCTGTTTCCATTGTATCTTAGTATCTTTTATTCGTGACTGTTTTGGTTTTACAAGTCTCTAATGTTAGTATAACAACATGAGAAGATATTATTTTGCCTATATTTGTGTAAGGGAAATGAATCTGGGGTGTGAGGAGCCCTGTGAAGGCAGGGCAAAAGACTTTCATATAGAAGTCCCTGCACAGAATTCACAAAGAAGATCCACACTTGACCTCAGCTTCATTACAGAAATACAATCCCTTTCCCTGTGCCTTCCCCCACCCCTAAGAATCAGCCTCATTGAATTCATCATCTGAATTGGATCTGCTTTTAATGAATAAATTGTTGGCCTGTCGTGGACATGCCTACAAGGCCAGACCTCAATCTCAGCCACCAAATTCCTTGAAAAAGACTCAAAGTGTAGATTTTTAAAAAAGTAATTTTTAAAATCAGCGTGCACTTGGTTGTTCTTTTTAAGTACTGTTTCCTAACTTAATATATATGACAGATTCAACATTTACTTTGAAAGGTCTCAAAAACTGTCAACAGTGAATCCTGCATGGAAACTCAACACAACTGAACAATCTTCAAAGGGTTATGAAGCACATATTAAAGGTGAACCAAATCCAAATAACTCCTACACTATTTCTTATTGGCAGATCACATAGCTCAGGTATTGAGTCTATGATTTCCAATATAAAAGAACATTCTTATTATCATTCGTGTTAACACGATTATGAAATATTTTTAATGTTTTTTTGAATTGCATACGAGTATTTTTTTCCCCAAACTCTTATGATAATGGAATAAATTCCTGGCAAGACATCTTAAAGATGCAGTACAGCTACCTACAAATGGCCAAATACAAACATGGCTTCTATTTTAAAAATCCACTGTCCTATTTTTGCTAGTGTGTCACTTCTGGTTTGCAGTATATTAGACTGCTCTCTGTAGCAAGGACAGACTTTTCTGACATACTCAGGGAGCACTTCAAGGATTGCCAGCTCAGTAAGTAGAACAGCTAAGTGCAGAAGCCCAAACCACAAACCAGTGGGAATAGTCATGTCTGAAAAACAAACTCCAGCAGTAAACTTGCAAGATTGGAGGTGAAAACTCAGTGGACACAGTAAACTGACTACATTTTTACACCTTGTGATATTCTCTGAAGCTTTAACATGCTAATCATTTTACTTAGCAGGCTGAGTATCTTAGATACTTCTGCAACCTTTATTACCATGTATATTGCAGTTGAGTATTCCCCATTAGCAATGGGTTATCTATTAAAAGCAAATCCAGGGTTTGCTGTGTTATTCCCAGATTCTTATGCCATTAAGTACAGCAACAGGTACCAGATACATTACATCTTCCTGCCTACTAGTGAAATAAGATGACCCAGGCTAGAGCGCTGCAGAAAGCTAGCCTTCAGTCACCAAAGAGACACCAAATGCTGCACTTGTATTTCTGCCCCCAGCGAGGATGCTAAAGATGATTGTGCCATACCAGCGTCTCAAGACCCACTCCTGAACCAAGACGGGGACCAAGTTTGAGCTGTTCTAACAAACAAATGATCATACCACAGTGGAAACGAAAACATTTTAACCCTTTGGGCTATTTAATTATAATTACTTTTTCCTCTCCTCAGCAGGTCAAAAACTTTGGGAAAAACGCAACAGGCCCTCAACCTTCCAGCCACTGGGCAGCCACAGCAAGAGGAGGGAGAAGGGATGCTGTCAGCACTCTGGCCACCACAGCCTGCATCTATTTGCCAGCTTTCCCATTAGTTTCCCCTGTGAGTGGAAGCGCAGGGCCATTCATCCCCTCTCATTAGGGGATGTCTCAT
This sequence comes from Anseranas semipalmata, assembly GCA_013399115.1. Classification (NCBI taxonomy): domain Eukaryota; kingdom Metazoa; phylum Chordata; class Aves; order Anseriformes; family Anseranatidae; genus Anseranas; species Anseranas semipalmata. The sequence continues at coordinate 235,068 of VXAA01000959.1, read as the reverse complement.
CCCAGACACTCATGCAAATGCAGAAGAACTAGCTGCCAAGGTCAACGTACACCTGAGACTGAATTGATCACACCAGGAAAACGGGAAGCCTGAGGCAATAGAACTTTACAACATTCAGTGTCTTGAGATAACAGACCAGGTAGAGCAGTTTTAAAAGCAGACATACTACACTACAATTCATTTTCTTTGTCAACAAGATTTAAGTATATGACTCGGCACAGACTGTGCGTTTAACCAGCACATGCTCTGCCTCCAGTAACATGTTCTCAAACAGGCAGTGTCACCCCAGGACCTTCAGGATCTGCACTAAGTACAGAAATGCAGATATTTCAAGTAAAATACTATTTAAACCTACAGTGAGGAAAAATGTATAATTCCATTTATTCCATAAATAACTAGCATGATCTAAAACTGATACTTTATCTTATACACCACAGAAAGTCTTTCAGAGGACAGAAATCATTTGGGCGATGTCTATGACAGACTTATTCGATCTGATCATTTATAGTACTGCATTACCTCAGATGAGCATTAAAAAAACACTTGCAGTATTAGTGACACAGCTTTTAAAAGCCACTACATAGACCACACAATCTGGAGTTTAAAAAGAGAAGATGTAGAAGACCACACATTCTAACTCAGTTTGGTGAAGAAGCATCTCCTCTTGCTTGCTTTGAATATGCTACCTACCACTTCCACTGGATACCCCTCTGTTTCCACACTGGAAGGGACCGCAAACAATTTTCTGTTTCCTCCCTCAGGCCTCTGTCAATCTCCTCCTACGTTGTCTCTTTCCCAGACTGAAAAAACCCTCCTTCCCTGTTGAGCTGTTCCTCACCAGAAAGTGTTTCATACCTCTGAGAACCCCTACTGCCCTTCTCCACACCTCTCTCATTTTATTATGCCCTGTTTAAAACACGAGACCACAACTGCATAATGCAGACACACTGTGGATTATGCAGTAGACTGCCTTGGCATAATGGGCCATGATGCATAATAGTATAATGAATGTTCTGGGCACAAAACAAGCTGCTACAAATGCACTTTGCAAAAACCCTGGGGTGCTTCATCCTCCACAGATGTCTACCAGAACAGATTACTGCTCTGAAGAATCTGGTCCAGGTGATCACAAGATTCTGAGCTAGGTGAAACAGCTGTTTGATCCATAGCTGCAATTCTTGCGATATTGACATAAACAGGACACAAAAACATCAACAGTTCTCAGCTTCCGAAAATTCTCTGAGAGAAGTCAATTAAAATACAACTCTAACAATGTAGAGACTAATGCCTTTGTACTCGTGACTGTTCTTCACACGGAGTCCTTCTCAACTCCAGCCAATGTTAGGCAAACTGTGCTCCGCTTCTTCAGTGACATGTAATCTTCCTAATTAAGGAATTCAAAGTGAAATATTGATATCAAGTAGTCACAACGCAAGAACTGATAAATTTTAGATCAAATTCTACCATCAGCAACATTAAATTACAACATCAGCTTAAAATACGCTGACTCCTTATGAAGCAGCAGGAGGTTTCCTTCCTTAAGTATGCTGATAAGCAGTGAGAGGTAAACCTGACATAAGATGTTTCAGCCAAGTATTGGCATAGGTCTTTGCTGTCTAAGAGGCTGCATTCACTTACCCAGCTGTCTGCCAAAACGAAATGCATCATCGAACCAGCCCGAATTTGTGTGGGAGATGTGTCAAAGTCACATGAACACCTACTTCCACTAGCATGAATTAGCAGCTGTGATAATCTCAGCAGAGGTAAATGAGTGAATGGTCATGGAAATTCAGCTATCACTTCTGTATGCGGCCCATTTGATGCCAGGGCTGAATCATACTGACGCCTCGCCTCACAGCAGCCTTTGAAGTGCACACCAATGAACAGCCCAAAACTTTATTTCAAAGGATGTCAGTTTGGCATCTCAAAGTAAAACAACCACGAGCATGGATCCATGAGGAAGGATATTTATGAAGAGAAGAAAAATGTGAAGTTCAAATCCTAGAGCACAAAATGGTATTTATTAGATCACCTAAACCAATCCAATGGTGCATAAAGTGAACACGGTGAAAGCCCTGCAGCAGAGCGTACTCTAGAGTTACCTGGACTCTGAGCCATTTGCGACGCTGCAGTCAGGGTTTTACACAGAGTACATCAGCACCAGTGAGCAGCCTGCACTGCTGAGCCATACTGCACGCTGAGTCTTAAGATGCATGCAGTCCCAAACCCCACGATAATTAAATCCTTCAGCAGCACAAAAGGCAACTGGCATAGTGGCAAAAAGCTTTTTTGTTACAGTGCCTGGCAGTTCCTGCAACACCTTACTGCAAAGGGGCTGATGAAGCCCGGGGATGGTTGTTCAGAGCAGGGGGCAGAACGGGAACTGGGCAAAGAAATCGCACATGAGCGCACTCCGCTTAAATAAGCGCCAGGGGAGCCGACCAGCAATGCCAGGTCACACAAGTCACACCAGCAGGTGTCTTTGCTCCTGCCACGCAATCATCTTGGGAAGAGAACTACGGAATATTCTACCGAAATAGTAACTCCAATTATAAATGTACAGCATGCTTTGAGCTTTGCCATGGTACTTCAGGTGTCATTGGATAGTGAACTGTGCTAAGGATCATTGTAAAGCAATTTAAAGAACTCATCACAATCTTTAAGCTACTGACTTCCAGCTGCATGACTTCAGCACAACACGACAAGTATATTGGTGAGCTCCTGAAAAGCAATTTCCTGAAACATCCTTAAAAACACCTATAGTAGGTATTCCCCATCCCTGAACGAAGGCCTGCATAAAAGGTTACCATTTGTTTCATGCTTGTATTTTTCTCTCTCAGATTTACAAATAACATGCAGATCAGTGCTGGAAACATTCTCTCTCAGAGGGGACCAGAGAACCCCTACCGTAGGAAATCCTTGCGCAGCACGCTGCTGGTCTTCTGAACTTGGTGAAGGGGCTCAGCCCTGCCTACTGTATTCATTAAATTAAGCCTATTAAAATCATAAGGCACTTATACAAATAGAACAAATTAATTTAGTATTTTAGCAGCAACATATGCTAGGAGAATGCAGAACATAACTTTTTATTTAAAAGAAGCATCCCTATCATCCTAAATTTAATATCATCAATAAAATCAAGTTTTAAAAAGCACACTAAAATCAGAGCAAGATACTGCCTATTTGCACAAAACCACATAAAAACCAACAGTCACTCTTGTCATGGCTAAAAAAACATTTGCATGAGCAGTAATCTATTACTAGTTTTGGCACTGATGCATACAGAAAGGAAAACATAGCAACATATTGTAGAGGCAGTGAAAGCATTTGCCCGCCTGCAAGCTGTAGGCAAATATTTTTTGAGAGCTACTATACAAAAGAACACATTCAAAACCAATACAAGCAGCTGCTGTGACATACTTTCAGACCTCTGAACAGACATCAGTTTACTAAATGCCTAACAGAACATCACTAACACAAATGATTCCTTAGGATGTTTTCTCTTTATCTAAGATTGAATACAAACATTGGAGCAAGCTATAAGAATGTCCAGAAAGCCTAGTTTAGCTATTGGTTCATGTTGTTCTGTTCTACAGACTAGTCAGCAAAATCCAATGAAATCTAAGTAACATACAGCATGATCCTGGACCAGCTCCTGTCTTCTAACAGGCGTAATAGGTTGGTGAGACAATAAAGCAGGTGGAGATTAGAAAGAATAACAAAATCAATATGTATGCAGTTTGTAACTGGGAGTTTATAACAGATTTTCCCCTGCCTCTGTATGGAGGTGGTTCTCAGCACAAGGGAAATAATAAGAGTTATTTTCAGACAAGTGGACATGACAACACTGCAAGGCTGATTCTTTCCTCTTAAGTCAGATAAGCAGCATGGAGTCCTTGTAGCAACAAACTTGTTCCATTTGTTGAAGAAAATACAGTGGGAACAACTAGACAAATTATTTAGCAACATCATTTTGAATGGAGCAGAAGTGAGGTTATGTGAAACAAGGGCAGGATAGTTAAGAGGCAAGACAGTTAGAATAGACCCTTGCAACCAGTTTTGAGGCTATATCATTAAGTGTTTTTATTGAGATCCCAATTGTTGATTTTTTTCCAGAAACTAGCATTTCTCCATTTGTAACAATTACATGCTACTTCTGAAAACCTGTTTAAAAAAGACCACAAATTAGCATACAGTAGGGACCTGAAGTATACAGCCTAGTTATTTAACTTTTGTACCACTCATTCATTTCTAAATCAAGCCGGAGGAGCAGCTACGTAGGTATTTTCTACACCAAGGACTGGAAACTCACGAGCTTGTGACTCATCGTTCCCCGCTGAGAACGGCTGTGCCACACACAATTGACCAAGCTGACGGATCCTCTGAACGTGACTCACGGGTCTACCAAAACCCGGAGCGAGATCTGCTACCAGCCACAGCCCACCCCATGGGGAGCCGCAGCATCTCTGCACGAATCCTTGGCAAGCTCTCCCGCAGCCGCTCGGCACACACCTTCCCACCTGCTCCAAAAGCCCTCCCAGAGCGAGAGAAACAGGTTATCCTAACGTATGCTGAAACCTGTTGAATTTACACGCTGCCAGCAATGAGCAATGCAAACTAAATTTGCTAGAAGTCCTTTCTCTGGAATTCACAGAGAAAGCGACTCTGTAAGGATAAGGGAAGGACTTACAAACTGTCCACATTTTAGCTATGTATACAGTTCTTATCCACTCATCCATTTATGGCAGCAACACCACAGTTAGGAGATACAACTTCTCGCACAGATTTTATTTTTTAACTAAAAACACAAGGAGAAACAACAAGTGGATTTTAGGGGTAGTATTTATCAATCTACGTAAGTAATAAAATGGTAAGTGTAACAATAGATGATTTCACTTCATTTTTGTAAATCACGAGATCTACCCAGCAGGAAATAGTTTTAAGCCTCAGATTTTTAAAATTTTAAAAACGTAGAGACATTCAAAGCACTCTTATGGGGAGATCGATTAGCATGACTGCTACTTGAGAGCAGAGCTGTGAAACTAAGTATGAGGTCAATCCTGTAATGTCATCAGAGCCCTGGAGTAGAGAATAAGTCAGACTTCTGATTCAAAGGACATTCCCTTTTTAACACCAGTATGCCTTGCCACTGCAGGGTATTTCTAATTTTTTTGACAGCTGCAGAGAACCAGTAAAAAATGAATTGTCCTGCTTCCAGTCCTGTTTCAGCAAGTCACCACCCAGTCTGTCTGCTAAGCGTAATAATTTCTTGAATGGAATAGAGGACATTGAAGAACATGCATAGGAAATCCAAGGACCTCCTAACGCAACAACATAGAAATAACTTCTCCTTTTTGTCAGCCACAACTGTTTTGAAAACTTGAAGTTTGATGATTAAACAAATCAGAGCCATTTCAATGCCAGCTGGAAAAAAAATGAAACATCTGCCATTCGTTTATTTCTTCCTTATAATTCTTGGAAGATTTCTACCTCCAAAGAAAGTTTTAAATTAACTTATGGCAACCAACAGCATTATCAGTAATACCAAGGGAGTAGACATACTCTGAATAATTTTTTGGACAGAAAAACCCAAGATAAATTTGGTGGTCATGCATCTTTACAGTGAATCTGTAGTCACTCGAGTTCTTTAGTTTATTTTCCCCTGTGGACATTAGCAAACTTTCAATCCATAATATTTCAAAAAACTCTCAGGCACAGACTAAGGTACAGCATTACTTCCCAAAGTGCAGAAACATCTTCACAAGTCACAGCCCACTCCTAACATGTCTGTTTACAGGAAGAGGGTATCCTACAGAAAACCTCACAGAAGCAGCATCAGGAATTCAGTGGAAAAGGACACGCACAGGTGACCTGAGGGATAGCATCCCCCCAAGACAAGGAAATCAGCACGGTCACTGCCACTGCACACAGACAACCTTATGAGACTAAGCACATCAGTAAGAGAATACAGAGGCACGATAACGGCTGGAAACTAAGATGACTAAGTTAAAGAGTACTACAATTTTTAAAGGAATTTCCCTAGTTAAAAGTCACTCACTACTACAAAAAGTGAATAAAGTTGAGGTATAAAGGAGTGGGCCAGACTTCACAATGGAAAACTTTAATGATGGAAAGCACTGATGTGACTAAAAAAATAAGCAAAACCACCTCCTTCCCAGCAGCATATTTTATTTCTAAAGGAGCATGTGAGTGAAATTATTCTGAAGTCTTGAAGGACCCAGAACTGCAGTCAAAAATCACTGACCTGGATTAAGTTCTCATCACAAAACGAGAAGTTCAAAGCTGCTCTAGGACTTCAAATGATATGAAACCATAAAATCAGCCAGGATAGTAGGATGAATGTCACAATAATTATTCTTAGCTGTTAAATCAGGAACAGCATAAAAACATTTTAATTTAGTCCCATTTAGAACCTTTAAAAAATTAACTCGCAACACATGGTAATACTGAACTGCTTCACCTTGACAAAGGGAGAAATGATGCAAGCAAACCAAGACAGGAGGTGTTTGTTTACAGGACAGTTACTGACCACTGATGGCTTGATCCTACAGAGCTTTCAATTACAGCACGTCCACCAGCTTCATAGGAGGAACCAGCTGGGCATCACCCCCTCTGCCTGCAGAACCATGAATTATACCAGGCTTATCAAGACAGCACCCAAAGAAAATAAGTGAGCAAAACTTCAAACCTGAAGAAAAACTGCGGTCTGAATAAAATAACTACGAGTTTAAGTGATCTCCAATAAAGTTATTTTTACCTTTCCATCTAACCCTATTTCTCCGTTTTCTGATTTACAGTTGCTATTGGCCATCAAGGTAATCCCTCAGGGACACCATCCTGCTGGAAATCTTTTGACAGCTCACAAAGTCCTCAGCCAGAGGAAGGCCAATTAAAATCCCCAAACTATTTTCTACTGTTTATTTTTCTCAATATTCCTCTCACCTCCAGCCTGGGAAGCAGAAATAAAATTGTCATGTCTATCAGCCCCTGAAGAGCAAGTGGAGCTCACTGGAAAAGAGAAAGAAACCATGGAGATGGATGCCCAATATGAAGGAGCCGCAGGATGAGCATGCTGGCTATGAAGACTGGCAATTTCTGCCTTGCAAGCAACACAGAAAATCAATCTGAAAAAGAGAAGTGGTTAAAAATAACGATCATTCCCATCCCCAACTGCTCCCTCAGGACACAACCCCAGAAAAAAGGTTGTTCAAGTGCTGCTGCAATGGCACAAGCCTTCAGGGCTTGGTGGGACATGCAGGAATCAAGTGATGCTGCCTTCAGAAAGAGCAAGTTTCCAGCATCAGTGCCCAATTCACCTCAGACTCCCAGCACTGCCTTTCGTCCCCATCACTCCCCACTAAAGTGCTCTGCTCCATCGTCTGGAGCAAGTGGCAAAACGATGCATTTCTTGGGACATGCTCGTGTATGTTGGAAACCTCTGGCTGCAAAAAGGAGGCAGAAACATTTAAAATAGCTTTACTTGTATCAGTTACCACCATTTATGAAAATTAGTCACTGAAAAGCAGTTTAAACAGCCCACCATGAGCCTTCTGTTCAGGTGTGGCCTGGCAAACAGCCTGTGTTCACTGCTCCGAAGAGCACAACTCCACTCGAGCCCTGCTGCCCAGCACTCGTGCCCAGGCGGGAAGCAGCATCCGGAGGAGGCGCGCACTTATCCATGTAGGAAACACATTGTAGAGGATCTGCGGAGAGATGAGGCCAGCAGGACAGCAGGGCAGGGAAAACAGCTAAAAAGGAAGAAAGCGCATCAGGAAAGAAGTTAAAGAGGAAACAGATGCACCGGAGGGACAAGACAATACGGGGGCAGGCGGGGGCAAGGCGAATGAAGAAGGTGAAAGTAACACAGCCCAGAACGAGGGTGGAGAAAGCAGGACAAGCTGCAGAACTGAGATGACTCAAAACGACGGAGAAGTAGAGACAAGAAAATTAAGAAAAAATCCCACCTCCGCCTAGAAAAACAGACCTGTCCAAGCAATACCTCTTACTAATTATGAAGCTGTCTGGGTTCCCAGATACAGAGACCAAGCCACCTGAGCCAATGTAGAAAAATGTGAGAAATAAGGAAGATTGAAAAGAGGTTGTCACTAGCAGAGCTGACAGGAAAATGAAATATCCTACAGGAATCCTAACACTTCAAGATCTGCTGCTATTGCAAATCAAGATGAAAGGCATGTTTAAGTTCATTAAACTTTAACATGACTTTATTGAAACACTGAATTTTGAGGTCAAACTCTAATGATACCCAGCGTGAAACAGGAAAAACTGAATACTGCATTTCTTTTCCAAATCGTTTGAAGAACATCTCCCAAGACTGGAATTCCTGCAAAACCTTCTGAGGTTTATTTTTGTTGTAGAACTGCTACACCATGCATTTTACAAACAACATTAAATGAAACCACTACCCCTCACTAGAATAAAAGAGATGCGTCACTCAGGAGTACTATTTCCAAATACGAAAGATTTTGCAAATCTATTTGTGGTCCTGCATGTTGAGCTGCAAATTTTAAAAACTGTTTTAAGATTTAGAGAACAATTCCCCAAGCCTGTCCTCCCACAACACAGAAATGACAACCGAGTTCTGAGACGGAAAGACCAAGTCCTTAATGGCAATCACCATCAGTAGACCTGTGCAGAGAAACCCCACCAAAACACCAATTCTGCCCCAAAGGAGAACATTTTAGCCTTTAGTCACTGCTAACCCCAGGCCACATGATATCATGGCCACCATTATACTACTGATGGAAAAAGGACCGGCTCCTCCAGCCTATTCCTGGAGAGGGGTGCTAAGAGACAACATTACAAAATACATTCCTGTTTCAGGAGTTTTTTAATTAGCAGCTGTTTTCTTATATTTTTCCCATTGGCCAAGGCAAACAACTTACAATTTATTCAAAAAAATCCAGGAATACTATGTCATTGTAATTGGGAATCCCACACACAACTGCAATATATCTTTTTATATTTCTTAATAGGTATTTTTAATACTAGAGAACAATTCATGTTCCATTTACTATTGCTAAAGCTTTGGGCACTTGAAATAGCATGACGCACTATGGGGCTTACAAGCTACAAAAACCTAAATTCTCAGAGAAGAGAACGTAGATAACAAATTAACTAGATTCCCCAGGGGTCCACGAATCTGCACAACTATGGCTCGGAAGACCCAGACCTGAAGCATGCTGCAGCCTGCTCGGGAGCTTCCCCGGCACACGGAGAGCCGCCCCTCAGCTCCCCGCATGGCTCAGCAGCGCCTGCCTCCACCCGCGCCCTCTCCCACCACGTCTGCATTCGCCTGCAAATCACACGGGTCCTCGTCAGCACAGGCTTTCATCTCCGCTGCTCAGTGTATGAGGGTCTTCTGCAGGACGGGAAATCCATAGGACTCTGATGCAACTCTAGAGGCATTAAAATAGGATTACTGGAGTCATTTCCATAACACTTCATAAAACCCACAACAGACAGAGACAGTATCTACCAGCATTTTCAAAGGCACAGTCCTTCTAAGTAACAATATCACTCAAAGACACTGATGAGAAGAAGAGCGGAATTAAACCTCAGCTTTTACAAAGACTGCCATCTGTTCAGTGTATTTTATGGAGTCCACCGGAGATGCATCACCGCATGCAGTGCTGCCAGTCACAACAGCAAAACGAATGAACACAGGCCCTGAATAGCTTTCTCGTGACTGCTTGTAGTGATTCACATCAAGGCACAGCAGTGGGTAAATTCACACTGCCCTCTTTTTGATGGACGAAGAGAGGAGCAGAACATGACAGAGACAGAGCTCAAAAATGGCTCAGGTGAAACCCATTTAGGATTCCCAGTTTCCATAAAATCTCACTACATTTACACACCTGTTAAAGACCACTTAATATTTGAACATGTTCTCTGCTTTTTCAAATGCTCTAGGAATGCCCTAGAACCAAATAGCCCCACAAGGACATACTCGCATCCCAAACAAGCTCCCTGGGCAAGGCCCAAGCACTATTACTCATACCAAGCTTCCCAAAAACTAAGAGTAATCCACAACAAATATGACAAGAGGAAAGGCAGGTGGGAAATCAGAGCTCAGTAGGACTTTTCAAAAAAACATTTTTAAATACGCAATTGTCAGATCAGAGAAGTACATTATACAACCTGAAATATGGCCTTGCTCTGTCCAGAGGGTAAGCCACTAAAAGAAAGTGAAACTTAAATGTTTCCTCACGCAACTCGGTGCAACTTCGCAAAACCAGGACTGCTCTGAAATGCAGAACTTGAGCCTCAAAGTAGCATGAAGAGGTTTTCAAAATATCTGCCTAAATACAAGTTAGGTTTTTGAAGCTTGCTGGAAATTCTTTTTCAGCCAACCGGACAGCAACTGACTGTGAGCCCAAAGGCAGCAGCACGCAAGGGCACTTCAGAGCCTCAGTCTTCTAGCTCAAGAGCAGAAGGAGCTACAGGCAATAGCCTAAACATTCTCTGGCATTCCCTACTTTCCACTTGTTCTCCAGGAAAAAAATTCAAAGCTTGAGCTAAATTCCACAGGTACGAGTAGGATGATACATGTTTACCTCGAGTTACAGTTCACATCGTGGGACATCATCACTGCACCTCCACCCAGAGACACCTAACATCTGCTGGTACATTAGCACAGAGACCACGGGGTACTCTTTCTACCTTTAACCAACTCTGCAATGGAATCAGAGGCATTCACTCACCCATCCTGAGGAATTCAGAGGGAAAAATAACATGGCCATCCTTAGCTGATATAAGGCAATACTGCTACATGGAGTAATAGTTGGTGGGAACTCGCAGCCAGTCACTAGAGTATTTAAGTATAATTTACATTGACAGTGAGCAAAACACAAGAAACTGACAGCATCCTCATAGCCTGTGTGTTATTACTGTATTAATGCAGAGTGTGGGCACTCAGCGTTCTAGCGTCAGGCTTCCTACCCGACAGTGAAGCGAGACTGCTTTAACAGTCAAAGTTATCAAGGGCCAAGCTCTAATGATTCTGCTTTAGTTGACTGTAAGGCTTCTTTTCATGTTGAAGTGATGTGAATGTAAAAACCACCAATGGTACAAGGTATCCTAAGTATAGATTATACAATACATAGCCTTACATAACTCAAATGAATGAATAAATGTGATAGTATCAAGGATTAAATGGAACATCTAAGGATTTGGGCAATACAAATCATCTTGTCCTGTTAAGCTTCACGAGTTAAAATCATGCTTTAAAAATGCTTTATTTTTTCAGAAAACATATTATAGCAACAATGTCAAATACACATTTTGTTTCTGCAAGACAATCACACCATGTTCCCTATATTATCTAAAATATCATTCAAGTGATTTTTAGATAAAAGTATTGAAAAGTAGGTAATGACATTAACCAAATCCCTACTAGCCAAATATAAAACAAAATTCTGATTAAAAGTAAATGTAATTTGCAGGTCCAAAATATTTATATTGGAAAACAAGATGGCTGAATGTCATTTTCCCAATTCCACTGGTTCATACTTGCAGATCTGCAAGTGTTTTAAATAGTACAAGTGGCTTTCATACAAATTGCTACAATACTGCTGTATCACACAATTTGTGACTAAGGTTTCATGTTCTGAAAATACAAAGAATCAAATTTCCTATTAATAGTCCTTCTGTGTTTCATGTTACCAAGACATTCACTATTGTCATTTAATACAGGATGAAAGAAAGGGCCATTGACTTATATTTATCTAAAGTACATGTTCTTACTTTACAACATATTGAATTGGAGCCAATAGCATTCACTGATCTTTGAGGCAAAATCTCTCTGAAATATAAAAATTCAAAACCTTATTACAAAGATATCAGTTCAGATTCCATTTTATATAGTGCAAGCCTTCGCAAACAGCTGGTATTTTACAATGCCTGAAATCTTAAACTTGGCTTGTCAAAGCAAAGTAAGAGGAAAGAAAAGGTAGCTCCAGATGATGCTGAGTAAACTGGAAAGCACAGGGAAAAAATAATAGCCAAAATAGCCAATTTGCCAAAGTATACATCAATTCATACTTTTCCTTGTGAAACAGTTTTTGAAATGCTGAAATAATGCAGTGTAGGATAGTAGGGAGCATTAGTATGGAGTATTATGGAATAATATGAAAGTACTGCAATGCTGTTTTAGAGCAATAGGAAGGGGAATAAAAAAAATCAAACATTTTTGGTTGTGTTGGTGGGTAGTTGTTGGTTTTGTTTTGTTTGTTGAAGAACTACAGGTACAATCTTAGTATTGGGAGGAGTGAATTGAAAAGCTGACCCCCTACAGACTATCAAGCCATAAACTTGAAGATGAGACTGTCAATGACCTGACAAACCAATACATCTTCCTCCCTACTCAGAGATCCCCACGCGATGCAGGGCACGAGCCAGGACCTCCCTGCCTGTAGGTCTGGCTGTGAGCCCCCTCCTCCCCAGCCCACGGGAGGGGACTGCAGCAGGTTTCCCCCGCAGCGACAGGCGCTTGTCCCACTCCCTGCTGGGTGATGTGGTCAGCAAGGTGCCCTGAACCCTTCGGCAGCCAGCGTCACTTCAGCAGAAAGCGGTCTCTCCCTGCCCGGCTGTTTTACGTACCAAGCCATGGTCCCAGAAGCCCTCCCTGCCCACATCTCACCAGCACACCAGCTGCCTGGTGGCTCCCAGCTGAGGCCACAGCAGGCAAGCCCACGCTGAGCAAACCAGGGCCCGGAGCCGCAGAGTCCCAAGGGGCGCAGCACTGGTGGCCGCACCGCCACGCTGTCCTGTCCTCGCCTTGCAGCCCCTGCCCTCCCAACCCCTCTGCATTGCCTTCTTCACACTTACAATTTAACCTTTACACCTACAATTTAATGAACTCTTTTGACCTTCAAAGGAGAGGGGGAAAGACAAGGGCAAGAAATCAATACACTATCTTACCCACGCACAAGCGGTACTAAGCCGTCCTGACATCGGGTGCTGCAGCCTGGTGATGAGCCTCCTGGACACCACAGACCCAAGGCAGCACGTTACAGCCAAAACCAGCATGCCATCACTGAACGATAATGCCATCATCATTCAAGAATAATACGGCATATCCAAGACTAGTTTTCTGTATTTAACACTGCATAAATCTTAAGTGATTCTTCCAGTCCTCTGGCAAAAGCCCAATGTCTCACTTGCTGATACACCTTTTGCTCCATCTCCCAGCTTTTCCTGACCATTCTCTCCAGATCCAGTTCTCTCCAGCATTAATCAGCTTCCAACACACAAAACTTTGTGCAGGAGGTGGCATTTTAGACAATTCTTGGCAAGATGCACACCCTGTATTTAATGCCTATATGATAAATATAGCATGTAAAATAAGCTTTACAAGTATAGCACAACTGCAGCCTTCCCTTCCCCCCCAACCAAAAATAATCAACCTGAACTAAAAAAATGTTATGTCAGTTTTCAAACATTACTTCTCCATCTTAAGGTAAGCAGAATTATCTACAAAAACTGGGTCATTGCTTTTCTTAGCACAAAACGGAGGTCATATTAAGGTTTTGCTTTGAAGAAATAGTTGCTCAAAATATTTTATGAAGTCCAACATGCATAAATACACATGTGTATATAACATTCTTATGGATAACCCATATCCCTTATGGATAACCCAGTTCTCCTTTAGATGAATCAACGTTAAATGTTAAAGACATTAAGTGGGCTGAAGTATCAACAAGCAAGCAAATAGATTGAAAAAGGTTGAAAAGTTCAAAAAGATGAAACCAGTTACACTGAATATGCACAGTTTTAAATAGCTCAAAAAGATGTGGGGTTTTTTTTGCACACTTTTCTACACACTTCTAAAAATTGAACCAGTTCACAAGTGTTTGTTCAAGCCAAGCTTTGCAGCTTCAGAACACGTCTTAATCAAAATGTATCTTTGTGGTACTCCCTTAACTCAATAGCCTAGCTGCTATCAGAACAAGCAAACACAGAATCAGAGTTATCTTGCGCGCCAGCTGTCTCTCAAAGATCTCTCTGCCCAAGGAAAACAGATTACTGACACCCCGTGACTCCTGGGGAGGGCCACACGCACCACTCCAAATCTTCTGTTTTCTCACTCAGCTCTTGCAGCCCCTCCTAAGATCCCAGTCATAGATCACATCCTTGTGCACAGAGGTCAGCAAATCCACTTACGTCCCACCCTGTCTTTTAGACATGGATTCACGAACTGGTGACATGCAGAGTTGAGAGATGCTTCCAGTTCCCTCCTTTGCAGAGCCACGTGGGAAGTGAAGTTGGATACCCTGATACTTGACGTGCTCTCCTAGGCTGAAATTTGGAAGAAAAACCAAGCAGCACCGCTGTGGGGAGGCACACGTGGGGAAAGCACGGAGATGTACCCGACTGCAGGACACTGGCCAGGGCAGGATACATGCTCACTGCAGTCAGTGCAGGAGAGCACGGTTATCATGTTGAAGGGGGGTGAGCCAAGGGCAGGAGCAGAGGAAGCAGAGGTGCATCTCAGTGTGCCCACATCCTGCGGCTACCTGATGCCACCCGCAGCAAGAGAATCAGCTCCTGGTCAAATGCTCAGATGCCAGCCGAAAACATCACACGGATGACCAAGATAATGAAATTCCTTGGAATAAACAGTCACACCAACTAAAGCAACTCCCTAAAATTAGAAGACACTTGAACCTTTAATACAAACTGAGGGATATTTTATTTTTATTAGAATAATAGGAAAGTTATTTTTAATATTTAATCTATGTCAACATCTCCTTTAGTAAACTCCCATGACAGTATTGCATTAAGTGCAGTTTTCCTGTTGAGCAATCTCTCATAAGTTAACTAAATGCCTTGCAAAAACTATTTCAAAACTAGTTTATAAAGTATTAAAGATAGAAGATAAGCATTAAACAGATGACATCTGCAAATCCATTGTAATCCACTGGTTTAGGTTTTATATTTCTGGTGATAAATTATTCAAGTTCTTGTATGATCAAGATGAAACATTAGGATTAGTACTCCCTGTTATGGATCACTTCTGTTTTCATTATTTTCCCCAGCCTACATTAGTCATGAAGAGGCATCTGAGGAAAGCGACTGGCTACGGCAAACAGCTCCCACGGAAGATGCCAACACTGAACCATGCGGCTCCATCCTCTGTCTCGCCGTCATCTGGCACCAGTGCTACGCGCCAGGGGAAACCTGCCACGCACCAGCACGCCAGTCACATCTCCGCAATTCGCTTAGCACATTCCCGCTTCCAGCTCCCTTCCTCCTAGCTGTTTCACCCTTCTTCACATTGCAGGGAGCATGCCTGCAATAAGGCTGCTTTCACAACACCAGAAGGACGAGCACTACCAACTCTCAGGTCTAATCAGACTCCCCTACAATCGGTTTTGAAGTCCAAAAGACATTATGTGATCTGTCTCCAGAATTTCCTTTGCCGATTGCACACGCACTGGATGAAAATGACAACTCGTGGTGCTAGAGCCCTTCAGAGGTCAAACAGTGAAGTGTTCTGCGGCCCTGACACAAGAGCTCTTACCAGAGACAACACTTGCTTTTCAGTCACAGTGAAAAAACCTGGACGTGGAAGTGGCAGTTCCCACTGTCACACAAAGCCCACATGCGATGTTTCACACATGACCTAGCACTGAGCCACGCCGGCCTCTCAGACAGAAGCCGGGCAGCATTCAGCTGGAGACCCAGAGGTGGGAGATTCATTAGCAAATCAACAACACCGATACTCCTTTATGTAGGTGAGTTTTATACTTTCACATCTGAGGCTTGCTTTCTGCATAACAACTGAATCAGCTTCTGCTCTTCAAAGGACAACTTCCAGTAACCGAATGTATCGTCAAACACACAGAAACACAGGCAGTAACAGCCAACATTCAAAAAGCTTCTAAATCCAGTGTTTTGCTATCTAAAACCACGGAGACACTTCTGTTACACAGGCATTATCTCCAAGAAGGCAGAGGGGCTGAATCCCCAGCTTTCAGGCACATCAAACAGACCTCCCTTGAGAACAGCTGTGACAAAGTGCGTGGTTGGTGGTGGCACAAAGACACACAGCTCCCCGTGTTGGCCAGCCTCTACGACAGAACATACCGCTGCCATTTGGCCAAGCATGTGTCCGTGCTGCAGTGCCCGGCACCGCGAGTCTCAGGTTCTGCTCCTGTCCCGAGAGCCGACAGCAGCCCAGTGCTCAGAGCAGCGCAGCAGCTCTCCTCTTGGACTGCACGAGGCATCCCAGCAAGAAGCGGCACCTGAAGAAGCAACAGCAATTGCAATCCCTCTGCACTTCTGATGTAGCTTTTAACAGGTTACCAAGATCTACAGAGCAGAGCTGATGAGAACTGCAGACATCTGATCTGCCACATTCATTCTGAAAAGAGAGCTCGCATCTCCTCCCAGGTCAGCCCATGGCAGCATCACACGCTTATCTGTTTTTTGGCACCAGTGACTTCATAACTAGCCCCCGAGACATGAAAACTTGGTTCGCAGAGAAAGGCCTGACAAATGTCAACAGCAGTACAAGCCAAGGCTAAAATCATGCAGCCTACCTCCCATGAGGTCCATTCGTGGAGCATTCACCTACCCTTCTTCTCTGGCTTTATTGCTCAAAAACTTCAGTAAGAATGCCCTGACCATTCTAAGACTGTGCAGCAGAAAACAACATCGGATCATGGAGTAGGGGAACCATAGCTTGATTTGAGACGATAACACAGAAGGGCTACACGAGGTTCAAACAGCTCAGCTAAGCAGCACAGCTGCGGCTGCACATTGAAGCAGCCTACACCATCAGGGGCTGGGACAACTTGCATCCTAATGCCGCATCTGCACTGGCACCCCATGCCTCCAATGTCTATAAATCACCCCCTCACAAGGAACGGGAGAGTTAGCTAGTGGTTCTACAAGCCCCTGAGATCCTATGATGCACCAAATACACTAGTTTATTGACTGTGTTATTCTGACAAAATACTAAGGCTCAGCTCTGCACACTCCAAGTAGCTCAAAATTAATAATCTTCAAGCCTCTGAGACTTCAGCATGTTATCGCTAAGCTCTCTTTACAGTCTTAGCAGAAAACTACAAGCAACTTGCAGAATTTCAACTTACTACACTTTTAATGACAATTTCTGAAATTTTCACTGAATGATTCTTTCCAGCACAAAGTAAATCCTCCAAGACCCTTTTCATTCAGCCCCCCAGAACCTCACAAAGACAAACTTTGATCTCACAGAGAGCAAAGCTAACAGGAAGGTAGATTTAGCCACTCTAGGTTTTGATCCAGCGACAGTTCCCCCTATTTCCAAGGGCGAAAGCAGCGTAGGGCAGAAACACAGCACAGGTGCCAGCAGCACCGTGGAGCGCAGGCTCCTGGGGCATGCAGCAGACACGCAGACAAGGAGGCAGTTGTCGCGGCTGTGAAACAATTTCAGTACCTCCACTATGCACATACAAAGCTCAGGTTCAAACTATGCATTATAAACAATCCAAAATCTACAAGTATAATCTACAGTTCAAATGCACAGAGAAGTAAATATGGACCTTAACGATTCTCAGCCTGCTCTAAGCAGAGAAGACGGAACATTTTGGTACTTAAAAGAAGCAGAAGCAGACCACCATGGCTTTTATTCATCAAAAATAAAAATAAGTGATATTGGTCCAGGCAAGTAGCATTAACCTCTAACTGAAGTTGACTCAATCAGCTGCCCAAATACTGTGTAATATCATGAGGACACCTTTCTGATTATTTAAAAACAAAAAGGGAGAATCTATTTCCCTACTTTTTATCCATTATAAATGGGGCAGCAAGCCACTTCCAACAGTTCATACACAAATTATAGTTCTGCCACCTCAAGTGAAAGAGGGTTGGTTTGGAAGCAATCTAACCACAATGAAGATACAAGCCAGGGCTCTGGTACAGTTTAGCAAGTCCTGAATCTCTCGCAGAGTTTGAACAGTGCAGAGCATGCAAGAACTTCTCCGAACCTGTTCCATTTGGCACGTCTCTCCATCGCTCAGTTAACCCACCACCCCTGCACGCGCGATTCCAACGGCACGGAGCTCTCGGGCAGGCTGGGATATCCCTCACACCACTCAAGCCCAGCACAAGGCTCTGGGAGTTCTCGCCCTGACTGGCTGAAACATGCCTGCTGCTTTTTTCCCCTTCTGCACAGTAGGCTGACAGAAAATGGCACACTGGCAGTAAAGCACAGATGTCAGAAAAGGGAATTACAAAGTAAGAGAATAACTGACTTTAGGAGTAAACACGGACAGAAGACATTACTCCTAGAAGTATAATCCGCTTCTGATTTTTGCCCACGCCCTAGCCATGAATGGCAATTCTTATTCCCACAGATTTAACAGCAAACTGAAGCGTTACAATGTGTCCGTGTCTCAGCGCTTTAAAACGCACCAAAGACTTCGAAGTTGAGTTTCCTCTCAGACATCCGCGCAGCTCCCCCGGTCCCGGCAGAGGCATAGGTGTACGCGACAGGAAGCCACGCATCGAGAGCCTCTTCTCCCCGGCTGGTGAACATGATGGTATTTCGGTATCCGAGGCTGGCTTTGTGAGGCAGCAGCAAAACACCAGTGCTGACTAACAAAGGCATTTAAGAGCGGATGCATTCGGAACTACATTCCGCTGCTACACAGCCAGGACACCAACCCGAACCCCAGCACGGCAGCGCCTGCCGGAGCAGGACACCGAGCGCCGTGCGGCCGGCTG
>VXAA01000959.1:183362-215586 GCA_013399115.1 Anseranas semipalmata | reverse complement strand
GGCCCCCGCCCGCCGCTCCCCGCGCCGTGCCCCGGCCCTCGTCCGTCCGCTGAGCGGGCGGCAGGCGCGCGGAGGAGGCCGAGGCAGCGGGCAGGCTGTCAGGGGCCGGCAGGTGCCTCTCGCAGCTGTTCCTAGAAGTGGCGGAGAACGCACCGTGGTGTAGCATTGTTTTCCCCTCGGGTCTCCCCTAACCTGCGCCGCGCTGGCTTCAGTTTTACATGCAGTTTAAGTAACGTTGAAACAATAACGTGATAGCTTCCAACAAGCATTCAGGCAACTTAAGTAAAAATATTCGAAGAAGTTACTAAAGGCGACTTAAACTCAAAAAAACTGACCATACAAGCACCAGAGTACACACAGTATCCTCCACATCTGCATCTCAAAAGCTATTATTTCCTTTGGACTGCTGAAACAGCGCTGGAAACTTTTTCTAAAAAACAAGTCTCTTAATAGGATACAAAAACGTTTTTTCTTTTCTATTAAAAAGACTTTTTAATAATTGAAAAACACTTTTGAAGTCTTATTAATGTGTAATTCAGGGGAAAAAAATAAAACAATCCAGGGTGAGAAAGCCTTCTAACAGCAAAACACAAACATGATTATCCACAACTACCCCCAGTTTTCACATCTCCTCCATTAAAAGCCTGACACTTACTGCTTTCTGAGCCAAACAACCCCACAAAGGCTTTTAATAATTTCTAAAATAATTAATATAGAATTTCTGGGAATGTATTTCAAAAACCTGAGGCCTAACAAGCAATTTGTACATTTCAGCAATCTTAAAATGCTGCTTCATGTTTTTCACAAGTGATGGATCTGCTATTCCAGGCATTTTCGCCAGCAGAAAGGGCTATTAGCTTGGGATCAAGCACGAAGCTCTACCCAATACACCTCAGGACAGCTCGCCCCTTGCGTCACATTCCCCCCAAAGGAGCCAGAAACAAGTAGGCTCCACCATCCATGACACCTGCAGACACCCCGCAGATGATGGATCAGCAAGGCGTGACTTGCTACTAACCAGCAGGCACAAACTGTGCTGAAGGATACCTGGGAACAGTGCCTGGCTCCTCTCCTAAGGACACAGAGCCACACGCAGCCAGCGTGCCTTTCCCATCCCTGCTTGCACTGGCTGGGCAGGCAGGTTACAGAGGTCCCCAGCTCCGACCCAGCGTGCAGGGAGCTTGCCTCACCAAGCTGCTCCGTACAGGCCCGGCCGGCTGGAGCAGAAATGCATTTAAGCACAATATAAACCCCAAGTAGCAGTGAGTGGGTTTTGTGGGACTAAAAAGAGGGCTCCCAATTTCAAAGGATTGGTGGCAGCACAGCTGAGCTTAAACTCTTCGAAACAGCCCTCACCTGGGAGAGCACGACTTCAGTTCAAGCAGCCTCTGCAGCTCCTGCCCTCCTCTGTCACCTCCGGTGGGGTCACTGCCCATGCAGGCCTGCGCTCCCCCTGCCCCAGCGCCTGGGCAGCGGGCAAGCCTGCAATATAAACATGCAGCCAAGAGGCTGCTGCCTACAGCCCCCCAGAATTAGAGAGAATTTAGTTCCTCACTTACATCAAGAGAGACTGAAATTAACCACCTGTGATCATTTGGTTATCATCACCCACCAGATTAAACAACAGAGCAGTTTGATCAAAAATGCAATAAAACACTGTCCCCGTGGCGAGATGTTTTTCTTTTTGAGCTGCAGCAAGTTAAACATGAAGTGACAAGTGAATAAAAATTTGGTGGTGCCCATAAGCTATCCCCTCTCAGACTGCTGCCTTTGGTACACAGCCAGGCTTCAGTGTTGAAGCCACCTGGCTTCAGTGTTACAATTGTTGTCAAAGTAAATAAAAGAAACAAAAACATCTGCACCACATCCCTACTTCAACTGCCTCCAGCCAGGATCAGCAATCCGCAGCACACTGAAAGCAGCACAAACTGTTGGGACGCCTTTGCAGAAATACAGAAAAGCAAGCACCACTCTGATTCATAAACAAGGAAAAAAAGGCACTTCAGGCTAGTTACCCAATTTGATAAAATCTTTTTACATGCTTTAATAGGAGCAATCCAACACTCCTTAATCCAAACTTCTTATCACAAGAATTTGTAGGCTTTAAAGCAGTGTTTGGAAGTAGACATCTTATAAACCTATTCTGCAGTTTTAACTTGTTTATAGGTCATAGGCCGTTACACTGCAGTGTAAGAAGTAAATTCCATTCGAAATATGAGATACAGCAGAGGAACAAAAACATGTCACTAGCCAAGTGCCATTCTTCCAGATAAATTAGATTATGTAGCTGGCCATGCTCAGTAATGCCAACATGAGTTCATTGGAAAGGGAATAATAAAAATCATCACTCAAGCAGCCACTTCTGCGCTGAAGTGGAGTAAACTCAGTTCCGTGGGAAGCGTCTGGCTGTCCACACCTGCACAGAGCACAGCTTAACAATAAGGACACCTTGAAGTCCATCTCCTCCACTAGCAGAGACTGACACTCCTGAACCAAACACCAAGATCTCATTTAGATTGCTCAAAAAAGCTCAAGGTATTTTACACACCTTTTCACCCCACTTAACACATCATTAAACCACTCACTGAATTAGTTGATCTTCAGATTCTTATAAGGAAACCAGTAACAGTTTGGACTTGCATTCCTGCATTCAAAATACTGCAAATCAACTACATAAATACAAAAAAAAAAACTATTAAAAGAACAGCAAGTCTGAAGGAGAGCTGTACACCAAAATGCACCCAAAAAGAGCATGTTTTTTCTCTCCTTCCAGGAGGCAACTGTCTCCTTTCTGGAGACATCATCATAAATGTTTTCTTTACTCTGTGCTGCATCCTGTGAAGGTGGCAACTTCCCAGCTCCTTTCTTGTTACTTTATTGAGAGAAACTCAATCAGTTTTATAAGTTTTATCACTTCTGGCTCTTAAAGTTTTCCTGTCTTCTGACGATAGCTCGAGTGCATTTTTGAATAATACAGAGAGAAAGCTGTGCAAGCTGAAGCGAAGCACTGCCCTCATTTGTGGGTACTAAATGCCTGCATGCTGGCTGAGCCAGCACTGAGCTCATGCTCAGCATGTCTCAATTAGACCCACTTAATTATACTAGTAAGAAAATTCAGTTACATGCAGTCTGCAAGAGAACAGAAATACACAGCCTTTGTCTCAGACGTTTGTATCGTTATCCTGCTTGAAAATGCATTGGGCTACTGTGGCTCCTGGCCAGAAGCTTCCCTTGAACCACGCTCTTTTTGGCTGGAAGTGAATAATCAGGAGGTGGCCAGAGTCCAGCATTTAAGTAGCCTGCTCATCTTGCAGCAAAAGTAAATGAGGGAAAGATCACTGACCAGCATTCTTCGATAATTTGCCTGCCACTTAAATGAATGTGAATCAGGATCTCCCGGGTGCATCAGGCTGTATCCAGCAGTGATTGGCTCCAGTGTCAGAACTACTTTGGGAACTTCGAGGCAGAAAGCAAAGAAGCAGAGCCTTTTTTAATTGATTGTTTATTAATTATTTGTTAGTGATATCATTAAAAGTCTTATACTAATCAGAGAGACTTTAAAAAAATAAACATTCTAAATCAATCTGAATTTCAGCAAAGCATTATACTTTGCTTTAAAAAAACATTTGAAGTTTGCATGGAAAGAATCACATAGTGACTTGAAACCTAAATGAACACTGAAAACAAAATTTAAAATAAGAAGTAAAACAATAAGCTGGAAGGATGCGTGGAACTGAGCAGTACAAGAACTGGTATTGAATTTACTTTTCAGCAGAGACCTG
Organism: Anseranas semipalmata; assembly: GCA_013399115.1. Taxonomy (NCBI): domain Eukaryota; kingdom Metazoa; phylum Chordata; class Aves; order Anseriformes; family Anseranatidae; genus Anseranas; species Anseranas semipalmata. Next base: position 211,804 of record VXAA01000959.1, on the reverse strand, counting down.
AAAGATGCAGACAGTCAACATGAGTAAATGCATACATAGTTATGAACTAAGAGGAATTCTAAATGCCATCTGACACCAGAACACCAAGATACTGGTTTTAGTATAAAATTACCTGAATACACAGAGTGCATTTAAATGTTTGAGAAACCTACGAGTAAGGCTGCAAGGGAAGATCCATCTATATCAGTCAATGTTAAAATGTTAAAGGAGTCAAATGGGCTGCCTAGATCTAACAGCTACCTACCAGATAATCATCTTAAGCCATTGCCTTCAACTCTTTACTTCCCTTACCAGAAAGGTGCTTTCTACTGAAGTCAGCAGAAGCTTGATTTCGATGGGTCCAGAATCTTTTATTCAATTCCTAAAATACAATACTTGCTTTCTAGAAATCAAAGTTTCACCTTTCTAAAAATCATTCACACAAAAGGAACGATACATCACCCATTTGAGCTGAAAAAGGGGGAATAACTGCCAATATGCAGTCATGAAACTTATAATAAGAAAAACAAAGTCAGAAAAAAAGGAAGGAAATGTCATGTAGTACTTTAGAACATTTTAACCAAAATATCAAAAAAGGCTGGTGTCTTAAGAATTCAAGCAACTTGAAGCAGTAAATAAAATTATAACCTTCCCCATGTCTTAGTAAGCCCAGCTCGTTCTCCTTTGACTTCGCTAATGCCACTAAGTAATACACCCATTTCTTTTCCCTTCACCCACTTTACCTCTATTTCTTGTCTTCCATAAATTGTTCTCAAGAGTCTGACGCTGTTTTTTAATGCAAAATCAGATCAGATGACAGGATTACAGGATGGCCAAAACACCTCTTTTCACTCAAGACAGAAGGAGACGCTTGACAAAAAGTTTTCATGGTCCCAGCTGACAAGAAAGTGATATTTTTATGAAAGGTCAAGGTGTTCAGGTACATATAATTGAGATGTGAGTGCAGAAAGCTAGAGATTGGCAGGAAGTAAGCCATAAAGCAAGGAAAGATAGTTTTTGCTTGTTTCCATAGTTTATTTAGAACCCAGAATCCAGAAAGATTTTCCTGCAGCTTTGGATGAAGGCATCAATTGCTGGAACTGTGACACTTGCAGGAAGTTCATTCAGACTGGAAGAGATCTGAATATAAAGAGATCCAGGAAAAAAAAATGTCCACTCTACCTACAGCTCAGAAAAAAATGAAAAGCACCATGCATGAAATAGCTACTCAAAGAGTAGAAGAATATTTGAAGCAATGTTTAACTCTATTACTAATAGAATATTATCTCAAAATTAATAGTATTAGGCAATTGAATTTTTCATATCCTATAGTCAAAATTTACTATTGGTTTCTAATCTCATGCTGTGTTAACTGTTATAGTAAATAGTGCAGTCATATAATCTAAGACACTGTTCCAGTTTTTCCACTTACAGTTGGACCTTTATTTACATACTAATCTATGTTTGGCAAGTGAAAGTTTCCTTTTATGCTCACAAGCCAGAAATATTAATGATTTCTTACAATGAAACTGTAGAATTTATGTTTACAGATGTCAGCAGGTAATTTTTTTCTAAACACTTCAGTAGGCAGTGCAGCCTCACCTCTAATGTTTCTGTACTTCTCTCCTCAAGAATAAAGAATATAAATATTTCAGAACACACTGCTCCCTACTTTGTTAATCTCTCATAATGAGTGTATTTGGGTATTTCTCATCTAACAAAGCTGGGCCAATGCTGGACTGCAGATCAGCAGAGGCTGAAGGTTGGGGCGGGGGGGTGTCTTCATTCAGTCCATAGGGATTGAATTTGCACTGGCAGGGACAGGGACACTAGGCTAGGGCCTGCAACTCATAGATGCCATTAACCCTAGCCTACTGTTCAGAAGAATAAGCCACAACAAGAACAAGATACAAATTTTCAAGACTGACCTCTGAATGTTGTGAACTTCCATTTCTGCACGGTCAGTTTTCGACCCCACTCCCATGGGTGCCAAGAACATTTCTCTCATTCTGAAAGAAACAAGCTTTCACCCCAGACCTTTAATTTGACTGCCTAAGATCCCCACTTCAGTTGAAGTCAGTGCTATCTGTGGCTGCCAACAACCTGGGATATGAAGCTGTGTATCCTAATTAGAGAGCCTGTTAAAATAATGGCTAGCAGCATCTTAAGCCATCCCACTGACCACAGGCAAGACCATGACAGACAGAAATTATCTTGTCTCTCTGCCAAGAAGTCCCACCCACTATGCTGATATCAAAACTTCCCCAGTCCTGGTTGAGAAATATTGCTCAAGATAAAACTATCCATATGAAATAATAATTTAGAAACAAAGGTTTAGATTCAGGTCTACCACACAGATTAGTGTCAGAACCAAGATATACTGCTCTCACCAGAGGAAAATATAGTGAAAATATATAGTGGAAACAGTGGCAGGCATCTGCCAATGTAAAGCATTTGAGATTTACCCATCCTTTGAAACTAGCAAGTGCTACACATGAGCATAATGACCTTCTTTAGCTGCCCATCTGCAGGCAGCACTGGAAAGCTGACTTTGCAAGACCTGAATAAAGACAAAGAGCCATACAATGAAGCCTCCCAGTAGTTCATTTAGAGGTATGTAACCTCTTAAAAGACAATAAAACAGCTAAGATAATGTTTATGGAGAAAACAGAAGTTGCTGTAGTAGCAAGGTGCATTTACAGCTTGAAGTTTATGTTCAGCTGAGGTCAGAGTGGTCCGGCTGGCAAGCCCAAGTTGTAAAACTGTTTCACCCTCCCACCTTTTTTTCCTTACAGCACTATACCAGGGCTAAGGTAGGAGCGAAGGTTCATTACTGGCTCCATAAGGAGCAACAGCTACCTCTTGCTTCCCAATAACTCTGTCTAGAACCAGGTGCTCTATGGGCTATCATCTCACCTACAGAAGAGTGAGAATTGCCAGAGAACAGCTCTCAGAAGAAATCAAAACTCATTTCTGGCAGGGAGTAAGAGGCAACGCTCCCCAACAGGATGCAAGTTATGTTGAAGGCACAGGGAACATAATATAAACACAAGTTGCCTTAAAGAGCATGCCGAGATAATACGAACTTCAGCCAAAGACAAAGGCATGACCACCTAAAGACAGAAGCATAACAGCTCTGTCTACTAAAGAGCTGATTTAGTAGACAAAACTGAGAAAAATGCCCTGTCCGAGCACCACTTAACCTTCCTCCCACTTTTGTTCTTCCGTATTTCCTGCAGTCAGCCCTTCTTACATCGCTGCAACTTGTACACAATGCTTAAACAGGGAAAGCCAAGCTGATCTCACAACACCTGTGTGCCATGCTGCTGCATTTCCCTTAGCCTGTGCAGATGCCCAAGACAGCCTGAAATTGCAAATACCCTTGGCACAACTTTAATTGCAATAAAAATCTTTTATGATATGATATCAAAAGATTTCATATCCAAATTAGATAAATCAATGCAAAGTATTACAAAGCAAAGGAATAAAAACATACCAGTAAGTGTGAGAAGGACACAGGTATAACCAGCAGGAACCAGTCCCCAACAAAGCCAGCAAAAACTGCAGCAGAAGCTGATGCTGTTATCACACAGTATTTCCCTTCCCTCCAAGCCCAAATTCTGCAGAGCTGTACCTGCTAATTCCTTTCACGAGTATCCGCAGCTGTATTACCTCCTTCCTTGGATTCACAGTTACTTTGTACAAACAAACACAGGCTGAATGACAGCAGTTGAGGTGTTGGCTTGTACTTCCCTTTTTCCCAGAGAGGCACCAAAGGGTGGACGCGGGCAAAGGTCTGGCCACCGAGGAGCTGTGCTGGGATCCAAGCCCTAGGCAGAAGCCATGACGCCAACCACCAAGAAGTACCAGGGGTGCAGCACCCACCCCAGAGACCAGGCAAACCAGCAGCTAGCCCTAAAAGCTGGTCTTTAATCCCCTGGGAGACTAATGGTGGCCAGGTGTGGCCCAGCCTGCACTCACAGCCAGCTGTGCTAAGCCAGCCCAACTCACTGTGGTTTCTGGTGGCCTGAGGACATCCCTCTTGGGTGGCTGAGGGAGCACAGGTTAGCTTAAACCTCTTGACTGAAGGATCCTCTTGGAGCAGTTTGGGCTACATGATACACTAAAAGACTGTCAAGAAAAGGAAAGCATACACATATAGAGACTTCACTGATCTCACACAAAGTTATTAGATGAGTTAATCAAGGTGATATGAGTTAATCAAGCTAATATTATACAAATTTTTCAGCCCTGCTAGCTTGTCAACATCATCCTCATACAGAAATACATTTTTTTCTTTTTTCTCTGAATGCTTTTTTTTTCTGTGTGTGTTATAAACACTATTACACAATTATTTGTACTGATCCAATATCACTCTGAACTATGTGTACTACACTGGTAAACAGTGCTCTTAACTTCACCGGCTGTGACATTCCCTGCAGTAGGAGGCAGCAGAAATGATGCTGGCCATCATTCACAGGTTGCTGTTTGCAGGTGGCGCGTATGCAGAGAGTCTGCCATGAATCTGAAAAGACAGAAGTACAAATCAACCACTGGGGCAGTGAAATGCGTTGTCGTTTCAGCACAGCTCATAAGGTGCTATTTGGTTGCTGTTAAGTTGCCCAGGTGCTGCCTTGGACTGCAATTTCTGGAATTTTATGAAATCCCACCCCATAGCTCAGAAACCCCGCTTGCTGTGCAAGGGTGGGAGAAAGAATTTATAAATTCACTGATTTGAGAGGGAAGGGAACAAAATAAATGGACATGTACAATGCCATGCTTACAGTCATTTTCCTCTGCAATTAAAAACAATGAAACGATAGTATGACCACATTACCGCCATTTTCTCCAAAACTAGAGTGTGGAAAATGTTGGACTGCACAGATCTAAGCGAGCAAGCTCCCTTTCTGGATTGGAACAACACTGGAAATGTTTGGTATGGCCTTTTGTCATCCTTTAAAACATTTCCTTTGCCACTCCTGGGTAGAAACCCTGCAGCAGCGTCCAGGTCTGGGGCCAGCAGCCGTGCCCAGGAGCGGCTCCTCTCTGCTGCTCTCTGCCAGCCGTCGCGAGCATTTAGGGGGAGAGTTTAGCAGATGTCAAACTCAAATTGCACAGTATGATATACTGAAGATTGTCTCTTCCTTGTCTTCACTGCAAACTGCTGGATGGTGTTCGAAGAGATAATGGATTAGCCCACTGCTGAGGCACAGTGTCCTTTTGGATGGCACATTTTTCAACAGGTAGCTCTCAAAAAATGCAGGACTGGAGAGGCTGGTAGAGCCTGGGAGTCTGTTGCAACATTCACCATGCGAGTTTCTGTTTAATTTAGAATTAACTGTTTAATTTAGAATTAACTAGACTTCTAAAATATTCCTTGGGGCATTTTATCTTTGTTTAAATTTGTGTTGGAATTTCAGTGCCCATGAAAGCAGGGGTCTGAATTTTCTCCCCATTTTCAGGATAAGCTGCTCATGGCATTTTCGCAGAAATCTCAGTTCCCCCTCGGCAACCTCCCCCAGCACCTGTGGGGTTTTTGTAGGCTTTTTCTGCCTGTGGGGGCGCACATCCACGTGACACCTTCGAGGACAGGCAGCTACGTGGCTGCTCAGCCGTGCAACTGCGTCGTGTCCAGGGCCCGCTGCTAACCACCCCTCTGCCTGTGTTAAGGGCACTTTAAATACTGAGATAAATTCATCCCTGGTGAAAAGCGCTAATTTCCGTAGTTATACTAGGCACCAGTTTAAGTCACTATATCCCTTTAAAATTAGCCCATTGGGATTAGTTACAGGAATGCAGTTAAGCTCAGATATAACACTTTAGCAAGACCAAGGCCACTAGTGGATCACAACGACAACTAAGAAAAACAAACTTACTAACCAGACGCCAATCAAACATACACAAATGAATAGCAATTATTAGCTATTTGGAACAGCATGCTTGTATTTGGACCTCAGATACCTTAAACAATCTGGAAGATCAACATAATGACTACTCTAAAAGGGAGAAAAAACATATTGAGAACGGTTGTTAGGAAACAGTAAGGTTTTAAGCAGATGGTTAAAAGTGTCAGTCTGAGGCAAAATATAGATCTCCCTGCTGCTGAATGATTAATGAAGATGTCCATGCCCGTTATAGCCACTGTAACTGTGTGCCTGTTTGACTGGTCTCCATTCAGTATGGCCCCGTGGATACGGGCCCATGTCACCTGTCAGAACCGCATCCGCTCCTGGTGCTTCCCGCAATGCGCGGGCTGCGCGGGGCCGGCTCCCGCCGCGCTCCCTGCCTCTCCCGAGCCCTTTGGGCCAGGCGAGCTCCGTGGTGTGCAGCCAGGCAGAGCTCCCAGGGACAGCAACCAGGGCGGCTCGACTCAGCAGCGCAGCCTCCCTGGGAGAAATCCTGGCCCCCGTGAAGTCGGCTGGAGTTTTGACATTGACTTCAGCCAGGCAAATGTGCCGCAGCCTGCGTTCTGCCTTTTAATTAGATCATGTCCTTCTCCTCCTTTACACCGACTCAAAAGGGAGATTTCTCAGAAATAATTTTATTTCTAGGTATTGGAATACATTAATTGCAAATGTTCAAATACACTTGAATTAAAAAACAAGTCACGCAACCAGCTCTAACTTCAGGGATATTATTTTTACGGTTAGATTTCCTTGTCATACTAACTGCCATGAACTACTGCCGCTATATTCCTGCATGCATTCGATAACAGAAAAAGGCTCTGGGAATCTAAGAAGCTGGGCAAAAGAATAAGTGAGATGGAAAAAGGACTTTCCAAAAACTGAGAAGGAAATGACAGTGTCAAAGACAGGCACAGGAGATTACCCTCTGATTTATCGCAAGCTGAAAGACACTCATGAGGCCAAAGTGATGGGGCCTGTGGCAAAAGGAAAGGCTAAAGCAGCAGGTCGGTACATGGCTGCAGTGAGGGGAGCAAGCAGAACGCACGCAGAGCAGCAGAGGACAAATGGAAAAGATCGCTGGGCCAGCTCTGATCGGTGTAGATGAAAGCTGCTACTTCATGCTTTCTCTTAATGGATGCACTTAGCTGTGATATTTGTCACAAAATAGTGAATTTTGTCCAATCTCAGTGCTAATAAAAACCCAGAGCAGTTGTCAAATTCTCTGCGCATTTGGAGATTTAAGACCCACAAGGCCCCTCCATCTCCACAGGCAGGACAGCAAAACCTGCAGATCTGCTCCTGCAGACCGAGCGTGGAGCTGTCGGTGCTGCACAGGCTTCTGAACACGTCCAGCCCGAGCCTCTCCGCCTGCATCGCTGCCAGGGCTTGCATCGCATCGCCGCCAGCTACAGCCCTCGGGCTCGGGGGGAATCTAACTGGTGCCTGGGGAAAGATCATCCTGCCTTACAGGTGAAAAGGGGACACCTCGTGAGGACTACTAATTTCTTCACCACAGCTGAGGTCGCAATTAAGTTTTTATGCAAAAATATTGATTTTTTGAAACAGGACACCATTGCTTTTCATTAGCTGTGAGAGATGGGTATGGCAGCCCAAGGAAATGCATTATTTACAATGTCAGAGTCAATGCAAAAACGGAAAAGGTGGTGACAGCCTTTATCATTCACTTCTTTGGACTGTGCTGGACTACATGAACTGAGCAGTGTACAATGAGCCCACGGACACTGGCAGACATCAGTGCACCATGCAGCCCGTGTCATGACGTTGAGCTCATGCTCTTGCTACATTAACTGCTTGTAGCCAGAGAAACAGAACTTAAATTCGCTCGTGTTTCCCCAGCACGGGCAGATGCGACCAGGCCCCTCTCCTCTCCCCTGCTGCAGCTCAGCCCCAGGGCGAAGCAGCAGCAAGAGGGGAGCAGCCGGTTCGCTAGAGCTCACCAGCAGAACCGTGCAGTCACTGGGTCATGGCAACAAATGCTCTGGCAGGCGAGGTGGAGCCTCCTTGCTCCTCGATACATTCACCTGAGTTTCCTCAACTGATAACAAAGAATGACTTCACATCACACAGTGGGTGTTTAATTCGGTTCCATGCATGCAAATGCCTTTCACCACAGCAAAAATGTAACATAAAAATACAAGCGTTAAACACTAATTTTTTGTTACTTTGGAAGTTTTAGGTTCAGGTCAATCAGGGTAGTATAACAATTTCTCTTGTGACCTGCCTTCAGCCACATCCTCCTTGAAATTAAATATTAGATCTTCTCCTAGAGATTGCCTGCTAGCAGATTTCTTTACATAATACTCACAGCTTGCCTTCAAACGTGTGCTGCATAAATAGCTTAGGGAAAGGAAACAAACTCAAAGTCACACTTACAAACGATTTGAGCATGCTGCTATTCAGTGTTTGCCAAATCCCCTCATCTTTCCACAGAAAAAAAAAGAAAAAGTTTCCTGATGTCCTACAATCACAGCAAGTTTTCTCCAGAGAAATCCCCAAGCTGACAGTCAGCATTCCTGAAAAGGCACAGCCAGACAAACATGAGACAGCCGGCACAGGTTACTGCACAATGCAGGCGCAAAACGTGTAGCTGCATCGGTCTTGGGGAAATACTGGTGTATTTCTTACAGGCTGACTGCCTTCAACTTTCTAAGAAGGCAAATCTGCTGATGTAGCCGCGCCGCAAGTTTACAGAAGTAAGACGCGTTATGTAAAGGCTGAGTTTCCCAGTGAGACCTTCCTCGGCAGGACATCCCCTGCACGTCGCCTGCAGGTGCCCGCACCGCTCCCAGGACGTGCACGAGCTGCCGCTTGCCAGATGACCATTGCCTGCCAGGCCCTGAACCCCCGGTACACACAGACCTGCTGGATACAAGGTCAGGACGACTGTCACTTAGGTCCAAGCTGCAGAGGCAGAATTTACATCGGGAGCTACCCTGGTCCCCAGGTACTGCCCTTTGGCTGTGAGGCTGCACGAACACCGACTTTCACCACACGAGCTCACGGCAAGGCTGCTTGGTCTTTACCAGGATTGTCACGGTAAAGAGTTACATTTATGAAACAAAGTCCATGTTGAAAATAAATAAAAGACTATTTGAGTACTTTCAGCAGTTGCATTTTATGGCTTAGACCACATTAGTATGAGGCGCTATCTAACATAATGCATGATAATGCGTTACTGTCTGAAGAGCAAATCCTGAGGTCAGTCAGTGTTCTGGGTCTGGCTTCAAGAGGCTGCGCAGCCTCTGCCCGAGCACAGACAATGACACAAAATGCATGGCGGCAGAGTTGGGTTCTTTGATAAAAGAGTGCTCGAAACGTTAGGAATAAAAGGTTCTCATTCTGAATTTAGGGAGACTATTGTTGTCACTGCCATCACTAGCATTTTTGGCTACTTAAGTGAATCCATTGATGAAGATAAAGGAATTGCACCTCCGGAGATATGAGCACTTATTTTACGTTAGATGTCATCGGAAGCTGTGTAACAATAAGGAGTGGCAGGTATGACTACAAAGGAAATGAGTGCTGCATTTGTATATTTTCCACAGAGAAACAACCTAGGAGCACATCCCTGCATAGTGAGCAGAGGAGAGACATGTGATGCCCCTTCCTAAGATATTTGTGATTATTTTTGTAGCTAAAATTCTCTGAAGACATAGTTTATTATGGTGTAAGAGCTTATAAATGTGCACTTTACCGTTTCATACAGCATCGGTTTCCTTTTACTGACTCAAACACGATCATTTTTGCAAACGTTATATATGCCATATACACATATTCACATAGCCAACATGAAACACCTGCTTTTACCTTCGAACGCACACTCTGCATATTCACAGGAGATGCAAGTTTATATTTACTCCACAATTACAACCACTGAGCTATTACAACAATTAATGCAATTATGATATAAACAGTGTATGTGTTTGGCTGTCTCAGCCAGCAGATCCCTGGATACCAGTTTGCTTTTTGCCTCAAACAAATTCTGCTGTTATAAAAAAAAAATGGCCATGAAATTGTTAGTTCTACGTCTGGAAATTCTGATTATTTAAAAAATGCTCTATACGATGCAGTGCTTTTCACAGGAAGTTTGGACTGTCCTTATCCTAACACACTGACAAACACAAAGAGCATATGTGAGTGCTTAACTTCAGGGGCAGGAGCAGTCCTGCTCGGTACAGTGACCTCAGTCGATCTATCTCAAACACTATTACAAGACTCTCAGCTCTGAGGGCTCCTTTCACTCATCTGCTCAGTTACTTCACCCTTTGCATGGCTGAACCTGCGTACAGAGATTTGCTTTCATCACTGACAAGAATGGAAGCTCAGTATTATTAGTATCAGTTCAATGCGGACAGTGTGTGGAAGGAAGGAGAATTAGCCACCTCAGTTATGTTTATTGATCATCACATTACTTTCCATAGTGATGATATAACGTAATGATGCCCTTTTGCTTTCAATACCTTCTTTGATTCCCCATCCTGAATTCCCTGGTGGATGCTAGTACAGAAATTCCTTCAGTCCTGGTGCTGGATACACTTTCTCTCCACCATGGAAATGTCACTTACGTGTTTTTCACACACAGAAAATGTCACTGCTTGACTGTAACACTGGTACCACTTCTGCCCGCGCATGGGAAGTGACAATGACACACGGAGCTGCGGCATACATAAGGACAGAGTGAAAATACAGCTCCATTGCTGAGACGTTGTGTGTGGCTACACCATCTCTAATGCATGAAGCACCGATCTCCTGCCATGGTCACTAAGTCAGCGCAGCAATGCACCTCTGCCTAGCTCGTGTCAGCATTCAGGAATCTGAATTTCTGTCATGCTTCTTGTGTACTTCTAATGGATGGTCACACAGCAACACCTACCTGTGTTCCAGATGTATTCCTGACTTGGGAAAACAAAAAATAAACAAAAGAGCACCATTTTTTCCTACCTTATCTCTGAAAAAATGAGAGCTAGGGTTAAAGTGTCTCTAGAATTTGACAGCAAGTAAACAAAAGCAACCAAACAAAATGTAGCATGTGTAATTCTAATTAAAAAAAAAAAAATGCTAAAAGCACATATACTAGTGATTTCTTACAGAATTTTTTTTTTTTTTACTCACGAAATAACAGGAATTTATATTATTTGGGGAAGCAACCATCTTCTAATAGACAGGTTGCATATTTAGGACTTAAAGCAGATTGAAACTGAAAATTATGCTAAAATCGTTGGGGAATGTAAATCCTTGTTTAATTGACGCTGCAGGAGCTGCCAGGAATAATTAATAGGGCTATATTTATCTGCTCTGGCAGTGCTTCCCTTTCAGATGCAGCTCGTTTTTGCCAAAGCCCGCTCGCTCTAAGGCAGCTCTGCGTTTGCAGCGCTGTCGGGAAGAAGCAGAGCTGTGCCAGGAGAGCTGGCTGCCTTTGGGAGCGCTGCGACCACCACCCAGCCTAGGTACAAGGGCACTGAGTGGTAAATCCTCTGCCATAAGGAGCACATTCATTCTGAAAATGGTGCTCAGCCAGCCTGAAAACTGGTGAGACCAGATCAAACCAAACAGTCAGGTTTACCATTTCCTTTTGTATTTTGGCGTGAGTTCTCTGTGGATTCACACGTTTAGCTCAGGACAGAGTTGTGCTTCCCCTACCTCATGTGTGAGGTAGCTTGCTTTTGTGAAATGCGAACGGGCGAATGACCTTTTCAGATCAGACCAAAGGACTGTCTAGCTCAATTTCCTGTCTCTTGCAATTGCTCGAGGGAAAGAGCGAGAGAAGCAAGTATAAACTTGTTATCCGCTAATTTCATTTTAACACTCTCCTCCCATTTCTTTTTCTGTGAGAAGTTAGAGTGTCCAGAATAATGCTGTTGTATTAAGAAATTAGAAACAAATTACTGAAAATGAAATAGAATCCAGGCAATCTAACTCAAAGCCTTCTGCTGTAATAACTGGGTAAAAATAGCTGCCCATACCCGAATCTGCCAAGGATGCTGTGTTCAGCTCTAGAGGTGCAATTAGTGCACTCCTAAATTTGAAGGCAAATCCGACTTCCAGTGGGAGACAGCAGAAATGACAGCCCAGGTGGCTCATCCACAGCTTCATCATGGCAGAGACTCGGCACAATCTCAGCTCCAGCGCAGCTCCGTGGAGACGACCACGCTGTCAGTCATGGCAGTGAGACCCAGCCTAGCAATGAGATCACCGACTGGTTTTGTTTTCTGCAGGAGGAAAACATGACTCCAAAGCTCATCCCTGTTAGCTGGCAACCGCCAGCCCTGTCCCATGCACACCCTCAGCTTCTTCTTTCCTTGCTGTGTAATTAAAGAGAAAGAAAAAGAGCACAAGAGTGACCCATAAAAGCCCATGTAAGTGGCAATCAATGAATAATTGCATTCACATTGATTACCAAGGTGTTTGCTTCCAGGAGAAAAAGCAGGGCGTTTTTGTTGCTGTTGTAGCACCAGAAATAGTGCTGTAGTATACGGATGATGCATGCAACTGTAATTCGAGGTACAGTGAAGAAAACAAGTACTTTTAGCAAAGACTGTTGTGCATGAGGCAAGAAAATTTATATTTTGATCCTCAATGGAAGAAGAAAAGGCTGCAGGCATAAGCCTAGCTGTCTGAGCATCTAGGGAGCAACCATAACACAGCAAGAGTTTTAAGTTATTTTAGCACTCGGTTTGAGAAATGCTTTAAAATCCAGAACTATCCCCACTCAGAGAGAAAATTTGTTTTTGTGGTTAAGACGAAACTGGAAATTCAAGACACATTTTAATTTCTAGTCTGCATGACATGGGAGTAATTTGATTCTCCGTGTCCCAGTTCCTCACCTACAAAACAAGACTGAGAATACTACTTATTTTTTAAAAGTCACTGCCTTTTAGATTATCAGACCACAGAGCAGGTATTACATCTTACTCTGTATTAGGTACAGCATTCAGAATAAAGATGCTATAATCTCAAATTGACAAGCCTATATTAAAAACTTACATTTATATGGTAAGATTTTAATTTTAATCTAATTCCAAGTCTTGTCATGCATTACTTCAGCTGTACTGACTCAAAGCAAAGGCAATAATAGCATCGGACCTATGTTTCATATACTGTAATAACCCTTGGAAGAAAAACTCACCAAAACTACAAGCTGTGAAAGTGAAAGAGAGCAAGAGCTGAAATGTGATTGCAAACCTTGCACTGACACCAGCAACTGCTCAACTCACCCGTTGCAGAGCTGAGCCCTTTACTTTCAGTTGCTCAATGAGCAATTCCTACTGCCATTGTTTCTCTCCACACAGCACCCCCCTCTTGCGCCTCCTCCCCCAGATCTCCACCATCTTTTGTACCCAAAGCGCTGCAGCAACGCGTCGGGAGCCGGCAGATGAGGGGCACACAGGAGGGAAAGCTGCAGGGGTCTGCGTGAGGGAAGCAGGGCAGCTGCTGGACCCCCAGCAGAAGCACTGCTCTGCTGCCTGCCTCCCGTCAGCAGCACGGATGCTCATGGGGCTTATCCTGCTCCACTCCACGTTGTCCTTCCAACATGGACATACCTCCCAGCAGAAGGGTGTCTGATCCCTTTGGAAGTGCTGCTCTAAACCCTTTGTCTTCCATGACTAGGAACTCAGCTGTCAGCCTGAAAATTTCAGGTTTCCATGCACTTATGTGTTACTTTCCATGTTTCAAGCCAAGATCCCTCCAAAACACCATGACCTCTCCTCAGCCCTACTGCTCCGCCTGCAGCGACAAGCCTCCGCTCCACAGGCAGCTTCTCACGCTCTGCCCCAGCACCGGTGGCCGTCCCCGCTCCAGTAAAGCCATGTCGCTCGCCCGGCTGAGTCAGGAGGAAGCCACTGCCAGTGTAAACCAGCCAGGCTGGCTCCCCTGCCGGGCACGCTCTGCCACGCCCCGCGCTCCAGTCAGGCCCGGCTTTATTCTTCAGGCAGATGGTGGCAGGACTCCTGCCCACCACAGCCCCTGACCGCTTCCCATCACGCCAGGCTGGCTTTCTGCAGCTCTCTCCCCAGCAGGAATGCCTGGCTCTTCCACGGCAGGTTTTGCTGGCTAACCTTGGCTCTGATGAGGTGGCCAATGGCATCCTATGGCATATGATGGCCAGGGTCTTGTCTTCTCTCTAAAATGGTCACTACTTCCGGGCTGAGTTTGAGCAGGCCGCATGAAGTGCAGGCAATGGTTCCTGTTCCCACTCACATTAATAGAAGAGCAGCAAATGTTTCCAAATTGGTTTCAATAGCTGACTACTGAACTAGCCTGTCATCTCCAGTTGTTAAATTCCCCACCAGCATCTTCTAAAGACAGTCCTGCTTCCACCTTTGCCTTAACTTGTCTGTTCAGAGCCCCAAACTGGATCTCAAACCCAGATTTCATATGTATGCAAAATATGCTAATCAGTTAATTTAAAAGAGAAACCATAGAGGCCAGGATGGCTAGCAACGCACACTAAATGATAATTCAGACAAACACTGCCTGCCTGTGATGATAAAGGACAAATGCATGGCAAATGCAAACACATCCCAGATAGGCTGCGGTGCAGTCTGTCTCCATACAGACCCATGAGTCATGCTGATTTGGACAATACTTTACAAATGCTAGTAATGGCAGGCAATCATTTTAATTAGATATGGCCTAATTAAAAAAGAATAGAGGCTTTTATAGTTTATGCCTCCCCAGTGTGCACTAGGGATCCCCACTGTTTGGCAAACAGGAAAAATGTTTGTATTATTTAATAAGCATAATGCTATCAGCAGAGCTTTAATGCAGGATTTAATGCATACGCTCTGGCTCACCTCACAAAATGTCGATTAGTCAGCATGCAGGCTGGCTGCAGGAAGGTTGCAGGCATTCCACATCTCTAAATGAGATCTCAAAATGTCTCGAAACAATAATGGATGCCTGAGGAACGGGCTAAACCCCTCTGGGTGTTCACTAAGCCATGTGTGGGAGGTGGGTAGGTTCATTCAGATATGGTAAAAACTGGCCTAAAGCTCCAAAGCAATGCCTCTGGTTGGTGGGCCTCTCTGCAGGCTTCCAGTAATGGGGAGAGAGGAAAAGTGATACCAGTGCCCTCCCATTCACCCCCTGCCTGCCCACTGCCCCGTCCCGCTCCCTGCGGCCCTTCCCTGCGGCACCAGCAGTGCCCAGGCTGCTTCCGGCCCGTGTGGCTGCCGGCCCTCGCCCTCCACTGCCACGCTGGGGACTGACACAGGGAGCAAAAACCAGCGCTCCGCAGCTGGGCCGTCAGCAGCGCGGGTCCCTCTCTCATTTTCACGTGTTGTTGTGTAATGCTCCGGCTCTGCTGGGAGAGGAAGCAAAAATACCACAAGAAAAAGCACTTCCTGTAGTATTTCTGATCTAGTCAAACCCAGGAAATAATGGAAATTACAGTGATGCAGAGGCTATCAAGTTTCTTGAGCTTATTTTGCATTTCTGTTATTTCCTGTGCTTTTCACGTGAATATTTGAAGTGATAAAGAAGTGATCACAATATGATATATGATCACAATAGCATTAAAGATGTAAAAGCTTCTCTTCTCCCTGCACATATTTAAACTACTAGCTCTGAGAGAAAGAACTTTTAGTGAGCAATAGCCAGGCATTGTGCTTGGCACATCACCCCAGCTCAGCCTGCAACCGCTTGGACCCCAGCAATGCTAGGGACTGATCTAAGCATGACCCCTATTCCTGCTCTGGGGGTCCCAGCGACCTTGTGTCACAAAACAGCCAGGTGGTCTGCAGCATCTCCACAAGAACCTACTGCAAAGTACCCCTGGGGGCACAAAACAGCCCTGCAGGCCTCCAGCCCACCTCTGCTTCCACAGCGGCTCACCTTGTACCTGCTGGCACGGGAGAAGGGCCTTTGAAGGAAAAGGATGAGCTCAGTGCCAGGATGAGGTGGAATTCAGCTGCTGTGCTCATAGTTGGGGCTGCCCAATTCGGTGTCAGCGTTCCTGCTGAGAATGAGTGCTGCTTCCAGTGGTCCTGCACTGATCTGCCTCACCCAAGGTCACTTTAGGAGATGATTTACATTACAAAAATCAAGTTTTTAAAAAGTCATTGCTGGGAGCAATGCTTGATTTCTAAATTCAGAATGTAGCCGGGCACACATCTGTGTACAAAGAGAGACCCAATTCTCATTAGAGACAGCAGGGAATCTTCGGCCCACTCCGTTAACTTCGCACTGGAAATAAGCCCTATAAAATTTCTGTTGCTATCTCACTATCATAACTCCAAAAGATTTAAAAGAAAACAACTGTGCTTTCTTATCACTCTTGGCTTATTCCAACCAAGTTGTTAGAAGTGACTCTTGTGCCCTGGAGAGGAAAAAAGGGTTTTGAAATGGAGTTCTTTCCAAGTATGTTGCCCAAATTTTGTCATTTCCTTCCTTCAGTGAAACACACACATTCACCTACTTTTTAATAACAGAACATCAGATGGTACTTAGTCATCTGTTGCTCAAGGCTCTGCACAGATGTCATACAATGTGCACAATAACTCATCAGTGTAATGCTGGGAACATCACCCTGCCGTTGAAGTCTGTTCATGTCTTTTTCCTAATGGGCAGGTAGATTCCATGTGCACATCAATGCTCCATGTCACTCTCTGCCGAGGTCCCAATGCCTTTTCAAGCTCTGACGGTCACTCTCTGTGATGTGTTGGGACCCCCTCAGGCACCAGCGTCCCGGAGGTGAAGGCCCAGCGCAGGCCCAGCAGGACGCTGATGTTGCGGAGGGAGGCAAAACTGAGGGGCTCAGCAACGCAGGGCCCAGCTCACTCCTGGGCTGGCTGTGGTGGCATGGGACAGACAGGGCAGCTTCCAAGGAGGATGCAGGTGACAGGATGGCTGGTGAAGGCATTTGGACATGGATTTTTCTTCTCGCTTAGTGGAGCAGTGTGGAGAACGTCCTGAAGGACCTGGGAAGAAAAGCAAGAGGAGAGCCATGACTGGGAGAGCAGAGGCAGGAGCTGATGTCTCTTCAAACACAACGCTCAGCGTTCCCCAAGGCACAGATTTATGCACGAGGATTTCTCTCAAACACTGTTTCGGAAGCCCGTCCTCTCAGGCAGGGCCCGTCGGCCCGGGGCTGGGCAGCTGAGCCACACATACAGCCACAGGAGGCCTCGCACTTGCGACCACCGCCCTGGGCCGCGGCACTCATAACATACACACCTAAGCCACACATCCCGCCTGCGCAGCCACACTCAAGCTAAATAAGGCTGAGCTCGCCATTTTACACAGCTGTTCCAGCATCCCCCTCCAAGGCTCCACCTGCCTCTGGTCTGTCTTAGATGGCCACGAGCCGCCCGCCCCTTCCCTCCTTTCCCTCTCACGTCACCCACCTCCCAGGGACTCCGGGGGGTCCCCTCCTGGTCCAGCTTGCCAAAGTGCTGGCACTTGGAGAGCATGCCGGTGCTCGTCCCCCGCTACAGGTGCGGCAGCAGTTGCGAGAGCAACGCCTGCCCAGCAGGCCTGCTCAGCCCCTCTGCCCCGGCACGGCGCCTTCAAAGCAAGAATCATCCTGAAAAATGCTGGACTGTTAAACTAGTTACAAAGTCTGTACACCTCAAAAAGTCGTTTAAATAATACATAAGTCTGTGATAGATGGTGATTTTTTGAAATCTGCACTAATGTACATATTTATGCACATACAAATGTAATTACGCGCTTTTTATATTCATTTATCCTCCTTTCAGTGTACTGTGGCTCTCTGTCAGGATCCTGTCAGCGCTACAAAGCGCTGACTGCACGCGATGTCTGCTAGCTACGTCCACGCAGTTACAGAATTCACGTGTCAAGTGCTGCACATTTCCTAACGTCAGCACCATTTGCCTAACACATGACAGGCAAATGGATGGATTTAGGGTTTCCTGCTGATCTTTTTTTTTTTCCAGAGAATGGAGGCGTCTATTCCTGAATCTATTAAGGGAAATACAGATAAAGCATTAAGGTTACAGATTAAAAACAAAGGTGTTACTGCAAACCTATACAAGGGTAATAAAAGATTCTCAGAATCTACCTTAACTGGGAAGCATCATTGAGATGCTGCTACCACCACAGCTAGGCCTGGAGCAAAAATTCTTTAAAGCTCCTTAATCTGGGCTACTTAGCCAACTTTAACTATGCTAAGCATTACCGTATTTTGCATTAAAATCAGTGAGATGACTTATGTGCATAGCCGTGGAAGGAAGGGTGGCAGGTTTTGAATCCCAACATTTGTGAGAATAAACAGACAAATGTGTCCCCACTCCCTATTTGTTATCACAGTGTGTTTGTCAACCTCTTGCCAGAATTATTCGGTGTATTCGGAGCTTCCTCATCACAGAAGTCTCTTTTGGCTCAGAAGGATCTTCAGCTTTGAATTTTGCATTAACCAGTCCCAACAGACCAAAGATTTGTGACAGTAATTTTCTGGATCCATTAGTGTCCAGAGACTTTCATTTTGTATTTTTTGCCATTTCTGAGCAGGCCAATACAGCGGACCATCAGGTTCTTCTGTCTGCATGACTGGATTAAAGTGAATCCAGTTACATGCTTCAGACAATTTTTTTCATATTTGTTTGCTTTATAGCCCCATCCTGTGCATTTTCTGTCCTTATCTGTATGATAGTGCTCTGTACTAAAATTTATGTTGGAGTTACCATAAAGATAACTTGCTGTTTTGCATTCTTCTTCACACATTTAATTGCTTCTTAAAAAAAAAAAAAAAAAAAAGCAGACACCAGGCCCAATTTGCCTCTAACCATAAAAGGCAATGCTTAAGCTTATGAATTATCCCATTTTCAAATGGGTAAAATGAGAGGACAAATATCTTATTATGTGAATGGACAGAGAGTGAATTAGATATATCCATGTATTAAAATAAAATTGCGGGAGAGCATTTCCTACCCTGTTTTAAGTTTGATGAAGTTAACACTTCTTTTCTTGTCAGTGTCAGTGTTCTTGTCATATGTCAGAAGTCTATTGTATTTTAGATTAGACTGGATTATTTCATGTGAACATATTTTTATTCATCCTGCTGCTCAGAGAAATTGTTCCTGATGCCAAACTCAAAACTGAATTTATGAGTGCTGCCAGTCGGAGCCAGGACTGAGCAGAGGTGGAAGGACATAATGTTATGGAAACATCAGAACAACTCAGATAAAGCTGTCTGCAGTTCTAGGAAGAGAAAACAGCCCTTCCATACAAACTACATAACAAGTCCTTCAGCATCCAACTGTGAGAATTATTCACAGGGGCAGATATATGTCTCTGCGCTGAACTGCTGCACCTGTCCAAGGGTTCCTGTGTATTGTCTGTTCCTAACAGTGTTGTAAAGCCTTTCCTTTAGAAGGATATTTTCTTTCCATGGTCTGAAATGCTGGAGATTTGTTAACACAACAGAAGGAAGGAGCTTAACCAATGCTTAATAGAGCCAGCTGGGACAAGGAGGGAATTTTCCTAGTCCTGTAAATTTCACAGAGGTATTAATATTGCTAAGATTCTTGCTTGGTAAATCATCAAAAAATAAAATAAAATTCTAACAGGAAAAGCCCAGCTGTTTCTGGAAAAACAAACAAACAAACAAAAAAACAGACCAATGTGCCGCAGGAGTACAGACTCACTGAGTCTGCCTCTAAAGAACAGCTCCAGCTTGTGGAAGCTGAACCACCCGTGTGCTGTGTCATGTGGATGCCAGATATGACCCAATAACCGAGTAGGTACAATTATGTAAAATGTACCATAATTCTACTAAAAATTAGGGGGAAGAAAAGCAATTGAGTTAATAAACACTTAAGCTCCTCAGAAGACGCACTACTGAAACACGTCTGTGGCGTTCATAGCAGGGCCTGAGAGACAACCTCTGAAAAAAGGAACCATCCAGTTCCTCTGTGATAAAAATGCCTTTGCCTGAAGTAAATGGACAAGACATCATACTGATAGAAAGGGAAAATAGGTCAGTTTTATCATAGCTATTTTCTGCAGCTACTTTCTGTGATAAATAGCCTTTCTGGTGAAGCGATCTAATTCCTGTATGGTACATTACATATTCCTACTCATTCATTTACTGCCTAAGATGAAAGAAGACCTGAGTGACTGCACTGGGTTTGATATAAAACTAATTAATGCATAATGCTCCAATGTTGAATTTAGCAATGCTTTAACCACATGACATTCATAACTGTTAAATGATTATGCCTAAGCATGTAACTAATAATGTTCTTTCTAGAGAAGCCCAAGAAAGCATGGCATCAAAAATTTAAATGTATGAACCCATGGGATAAACAAAGAGAAAGAGGGAAAAGAATTCAAAATATATGTTTTTATAAGTGAGAAACCTCAGAAGTGTATTTCTTTCTGTGGCTCAGGAGGCCCATACGTAAAGGCTGGCAAGGAGCTGGGATGGCTGTGGACAGCGAACGCTTTATCCAGGGTGAACACTGCTTCCCTTCCTTCTTAGCAGCTGGCTTGGAGGAACTAAACTTAGCAGGCCTGAGGTGTAGGAAACCAGATAGCACGCTGGATAGCTGGATAGGAAATACAGGGCTCAATGTGTTTGAGGTTAAGATTAAGCCCTAACTTCCTTTGGGTCTATTTTAAACGGTGGCAAATGATGGCATGCTTTCTTACAACAAAATGACAGATGATCAAAGGTCGAATATGATCTCTATGTCAAGCATTTGCACAGGGACCTTTCTTTGAGGGACTGGGCAGGAAGTATTTTAACATGGTGTCTCATACTTCCCCTCATCTGTGTTTGTTCAAAACATACCAGTAACCGGGTAAAGCTGGAGAACTGGCTGCAAGTATTTGGCCAAATACCATCTGCCTGCGGCAGGAGAAGCAGTTGATTTTGGACAGAGTGAAAAAAGGATTACCACAACCTCAACCATTGCTACTGTGAGGAAAACAACAAGGCATCATCTGTCACGCTCACATTTTCAGATGCTACAGCTGGGAAATGGAGACAAAAACATGTCAAAGGCATCCCTACACATTCCCTATTCTAGAGGTAGTCAGGGATTAAAGCAGAAAAAGCAAAAAACATTTAGGAAACTGCACAAGGTACCAAAGTGAAACTTTCCAACTGCAACTTTAACCACAGTTTTGCCACCTGGCAATGGCAAACAGGATGCAAAACTCACTGGGTCATACTGACTACAAATTGCACACTTACTAAATTGCTATTATTATGAATTACCCAGGTTTGTACTGAGGCAGCCAAAGAGGGATGTTATGTTAATGCAAGATAGAAAGACACAAAACAAAAAGTCTTTGCTCCAGAATGCAACGGCATGCCTGAACACTGCAGCCATGTCATCTGTCATAAGGCTTAATTCCCTCCCCTGCATTTTTTGTCCTTCTCCTCCTCATAACTAGAAATCTGCAGGACAAAAGCCTGTGTTTGAAAATTCCTTTTAATCCAGTCCTTCACCTTGTCTCAGGCACTGCTGCAACAGCTCACATCTCTGCAGTGCTGGTCTCTGACCTGGCATCCCCCAGGCACCCCTATAGCTGCCCCTGACAAGTATTTGTTCTGCTTCGCTAGAGCAAAGGAACAGCTTGCTAAGGAAGATAACTGGGATCACTTCACTCCTTTGAAAATCCTCAAAAAAAAAAATTATTTGTTATAGTAAGTGCTTTATTAAGCTGAAAATACATCAATCTATTCAACCTAGAATTTTTGACAGCACCTACTTTCATGAAAAGCAATGTAATTTATAAGTGCAGCTGTGCAGACTTGTATAAAGCAGCATAAAGCCTGCTTCCATTGTGAGTTGACACTGGCTTCACAGAGCAGGGAGAAATTTGAAGTAGAAAATACTGAATATGTATTTGAACCAGAAAAGCATTTCCCGATGTTAGGCGAGTCCGAAATTGGGATAACTTTTTTTTTAAAAGCTATTGTATTTTCTCTACATGAGGTCCTTTTGCTTTAGCAGCACAGTGCACTTCACTTTCTATCAGGATGCCAGCAGGTGTTGTGGCAATGCTGATCGGAAGTGTAATTTTAAAATGCGCACTACGGTCCAAACAGAGGCGAATATCCTCTTAAACTCCTCTTGGTTGCAAAGAAACACAGGTGCAATTTCCATGTGAACTTCCTAGGCTTTGCCAGCTTTCCCAGTGTTTCTATGAGCAATATTAGACTGTGGCCATCTCTGAGCATGAGGGAATCTCTCTGCAGAACGTGGTAGGTGTGCCATGATACAGAGGAAGTTAAATATGCCGCATGTCCCAGTCCTCCCATGGAGAGGGAAGGAACCACGTCGCCTGCCTCCCCCTCACCCAGCTCCTGGCTGGTGTCTCCAAATTCCCACAACACGATCAGGGGGAAGGAGCCAAGAGCATGGGAAGGAGCCTAGAGCATGCTTACCAGCCACCACATACAAACACTTTGGCACACGCAAGACATCAATGTTTCACTGCTCTGAGCAAAAAAAGCTCATCAGTGGAGAAATCACTATGGGAAAAGGATGGGAACAACCACACGCAGATAGATGTGAAAAGTGAACTCAGAACTGGACTAAAAGCTGAGATGTACAAAGCAAAGTTCTGGGGTTAGTGGCTGAACTACCAAAAAGCTCCGATAGATGCAAAGAACCAAAGTGTTCTTATGTGATGCAAAGTAACCTCACTGTCAGAACAGAGAAAAAAAAAAGTGTCATTTTGAGTTAAAGCAAAAATGTTCAAAAAGGTAAGCTTCAGACTTTTTAAAAGTGAACTACACTAATAAAACAACTTATGAAGTGTTTTTTACAACCAAAACATGACTTCGATAAATAATATTTGGTTGTTTTCATTTGAACTTCTAGCGTTTTTGAAATTAATGCTCTGTTTAGAAAACACTAAAACATTTTCCAAGTGTCCTAACTCCCTCTTGTCTCTGGCTGGAAGCCTTTGCTAAATTTGGACTAAAATCATTTACAGTTCCAATCTCTGTAGCCTCTTTTCTGGCAGATCACCCAACTCTAACAAAACTTTGAGCTCCGTTCTGAAACATTCTTCTCACATACATCAAAATGTGAAGCACGAGCAATTTGGATAAAGGCAGGCTGGCAGGTGACCAGGATAAGATGACACAGGAGGAAATGAGAATCCCGTACATGGGGTGCACCTCCTGATCCCACAGCTTGATGTCTTCCTACATCATGGCAGCTTTTAACATTTCAGCACATACTACAAGCCAATATGAACAGTGAGGCTACGGGGAATAAAAGACACAAATATCTCTGCAGTCAGACTTAGAACCTCAGCAGAATACAAGTACTAATTCTCTCAGCTGTGAAGGAGCCTCAAAGATGTGAGCAAGTCTCGGAAAAAAGTAGATTGAGATCAAATGTTGTCACACTGAAAGGTATGAAAGTTGTCAAAGCCAAATTCCCTATTCATTGTACCCCTTTTAGACTGACTGCCAAGAAAGAGGACCACCCCCACAGGGTGTCTGGGTGGCAGAGAGCTGCCACCATCAGCCCTTCACCACCTCTGACGTGCGCAGTGTAGGGGACGCGGAGAAGGACCCCTCTGGGTAGGAAGGGGCACAGCCGAGCACAGTTCTCATGGCTTCCCAAATCTTCCTTGCAGTTTGTAGAGGGGCAGGATCGTCTCCAGAATAAGACTTACCACTTTTGGGTACTCCAGCTTTGATTCAGCATTCAGTGAAATAGCAATGTAAATAATTAATATTGTTCTGTGAATGCAATGGACAGGTACTATATGTGTTTAATCAGGCCTGAGGGGAAGGCTCAGGATTTTCGTTCTAACAGTGCCACTCTAAATATAGGCCTGGCACAGATTTACTGAGGGAAGCACAGGGGAGTTGTAGCCTCCCTCTTGATAGCGCCCGTATGTTTTGCGTGACGGGACATGGGAAGGCCTGCAGCACTTCACAGCAGCCATCCTTCAGTATGATAGCTAAGACCACCGACATAACACACTTTATTTCTGAAAAGCTACTGAAGTAATTGGAAAGGCTACAGAGGATAAATGCAAAGGCTTTAGTTCACACTGAGTCAGTGTGGCTGGAAGGATGAGCGCAAGCAGTGAAGCACAGGACTTCTCTTGCCAGCTCTGCCACTAAGTCCATGCAAATCACTTAATCTTCCTATTTGGTTCCCCCTTTGCTAAAATGGGAATGTTAGTATTTATTTACCTTCCAACTCACAGACATGTTGTGAGGATTAATTAGCTAATAACTGCTAAGTGCTTTGAGGATAGCGTTTTGCACAGGCACTTGTAAGTATTATTAACTAGCATCAGGCTAATGATGCAGATAGAAGTGGCAATTTCCATCAGCTGTATCAAAGCAGAGCCTAGGATTCAGCCCCAGGATGTGTGCTAGCTAGTGAAAAATTAACAGTTATGAGAAAGATAAAAGAACAAATTAATTTCCACTGGTCCACTGGAACACACAAAAAATACACAGCTGCACTATTCCTGACCAAGCAAAACCACAGCTCTATTAATAACTTAGGACCATATTCTGAAAGCTGTTGCTTTACTCTTTCATTACTCATTTCCACCAATGTGTGAAGTGTTATGGTTGTGAGTAGGTGACAATTTCCACTCCTACAATTCGCTCTGCACCTGTGAGAATGCTGGTATGCCCTTTAAGGCAAGCAAGAATCAAGCACAGCATGCATACATTACATACTATCATTTTGCAAAGCACTTGCTTGGAAACTATGAAATCCAGCCAGTTATGATGCATCTTTACGAGCAGACTGTTTTTACATTCAGGTAGCTATCCCGACACAAAGGAAGGTGAGAACAGGCAGGCAGTGCGAGGCTTGTGACAGCTAGCTGCGCTGGAACAACACACACCTCTGCCCTACCGTGATTCTAGCAAAGATAGATGGTGAAGACATAGCCTGGAAAATTGAGACAGCAACCAAAATAACTTCAGAAGATGCTTCCTTGGAGCAGCTGTCCACATAGCTCTGCTGAGGAAGCCAGGTGCAGCCTCTAAGAGGCATCAGCAGCTTACGCCTCTGGACCTAAAATCACCTGTTGCATATTAGAAAAGACTTCCCCAATTTCAACTGCAATTAATTCTTTTACTGATACTTGTGAATATTTCACAATTCATGTACATAACAATACGTATCTTAATCTTGGTATCTGTATGATTCCAGGTGCACAATGCAACATTCTCCCAAATTTTTTTTTTTTTTTTACTTCCCTGCCTGAGTTGGTAGACTTAGTTTTGGTTCTTTCTTAACTACTTTAGTGGTAGCAGAGGGTGGTAAATTCACGACAATTTTAGGAGGAAAAGAAAATAATGCTTGATGTGCAAAATAAAGATTAAAATAAGTCTTATGGGACAGAGAAACACAGAAGTGGAAAAAGCTGAGCAAAGAGAAGGATTCCTGTTAGCTCCAAAAGTCTGCAAAGCCCTTTTTTAATTTTGCGTGATGCATAAACACCTTGGGCCCCAGCGCTGTGAATGTCTTACTGTGAGGCAGAGATGACCCAAGACAGCCCTAACTCCTGTACGCGGAAGATGCAGCCTCTCGGGCAGATGGCTGGTTACAGGAGGAAAGCACCCCTCTCTGCTGCATTTGTGACCCAGTTGTGAGGAAGGAGGCAGCAGTTCCTCTGCTCTCACTTCCAGATTGCAAAGCTCAGAGGCACAATGCGATTCTTAGAGATATGGGTTTGTCCCTAGCAAAAGAAGTCTCACTTTGCACATTGCCACATGAAGTTATTGTTGTAAAATTTACATACGGTAAATACCTTCAACAACTTCAGCTCAACACAGGAAATGAGAAGTTGACTTTTCATGCTTCAGTGTAAGGCTTAGAACTGTGGCTAATATTAAGGATGCTTGACCTTTTCACAGTCTTCTGATTATCAAGCTCTGTTTTCAGATATTTATAATGTGACCAAACATTAATTATTTGAACTTAATTTTTACATAACTGAACACTGATTTTTGACTGGTCTACTTATCTAGACAACATTGTTCTTTTTTTCTTCTAAAAATAGAATGAAAAAACTTATTTTTCATATTAAAATATATCCATTGTGATATATTTCTTGAATCATACTTAATAGGCTCTATCATTAGTTCAAGATTTCTCTTTGCAAATAGCAATGCAAATTATAAATATATGTACAATTGGCATATAACATTAGAAAGGATAGAAAACTAAGTGTACAGGCAAAGCCAACTACTTACTCCCAATAGTAAAAAATATCTTGCCCCATAGACATGTTGTTGCTTAATCACTTTTTGTATGGGTTTTATTGTAGCTGCTGAAACTACTGGCTATTTTTGGACACATGGTGTTGGGCTAGAAATACTATAAATCTGAAATGCTAATGTACTTTCCACTGTGTAGGATTCCTACCAATCAAATACATCACCCACAGTTGCTTTTATCTCAAGCCAAGACTAGCAAGGGCAAAACACAGTCTTTTATTGACTTTAGAGCTTAGTCCATTAAATTTCCTGCCTCCAAAGCCAATCACGGGCTGATGGCACCATCCTGGATTTTATTTTGCAATATTATGAGCCCAGCTTCCATACACAAGCAGCATAGTGGGGGCTGGGAACCTTCTCCAAGGCAAAGATGCACATTACTCACCAGCTGCCTGACAACAGGGGTAATTGCTTTTTATTTTTTAAACATATGGTGACGGGCAGACTTAGCTCGTGCAGAAGCTTCCACAGAGCCTCTGGGGAAGAAGAGGAAAAACACTCCATGCTCTTTGCCAAGATATTTTAGATGCAAAGTAGGGCATCAGCAAACCTGAACACAGTGACTAAAACCCTCACAAGCCAGCCATACAAACAAGGAAAACAAGCCGTCAGTAACAGATTTTTCAACAACCAATAGAAAAGTAAGCAAATGCACTCAGCTGCAAATAATACCTCTTCTTATTATACATGAACCAGAGATCTAGAGATCTTATTGTTTAAAGGATGAAAAAAATCCCAGTTCTTGTCAGCACAATTTCCAGTGCTTCAAAACCTCAATTACTGAGGTATCTTCTAGATTTTGCAGAAAAGGAACATATTCAGCTTACTCTGTTGTTTACACACAGCACAAGTGAGCAAATCCAGCACACTTTAAATTATTTTGATCAGATCTGGCACAACTTCTTGCAGTTCAAAAGGAGCTGCTGCAGTGTCCATAGAAGATCTGTAATAGTTCTGTAATAGTTCAGAGTGTCCTGGTCACAGAGATGCTGTGGACACAGTACAAAGACAACACATGCATCTCATAATTCTTACTGACATTGTAACAGCTCTAAAGGCCAGAAGACAAACAACACAATTCTTATTTGTGTTGTTCATGGTCTAAAGAAAGATAGTCTCACTCAGGGGGCAAAGACATCTTTTAATTTTCTTGCATAGTTGATTTCAAATGTAAAAGTTAATGTGAAACACCTGACTAGAACAGATCAGAAAATACCATCTTTTCCCAGGAATAAAACAGAGTTGCAGAATCTACCCTGGGCACAATCCAAAGCAACGTCAAAGTGTCGTCGTATCTAGGGCAGTGGAAAAACATCCAGTCAGGATTCAAGACACCGGGCAAAGAATTACCACTGCAGGCTGCCAAGAGCATGAGAGCACGCCGATGGCAGAATCCCCGTTTGCTGCTGTAGCCCACATCCTCCTCAGCAACAGCAGAAACGCCTCGTGGCCCCAGCCTACCCAGGTGTCAGGATAAGGCGTCAGCTGGCGCCATTTGCAGCTCACTCACGACGGGGTGACACTTGCGTTCTGGGGTTTTGGGGTTTTCCGGAGGCAAGACTCTTTAAGGGCCAAATCTCAAAGTGAGACAACAAGGACTGATCCTGCCTACCAAATCCTATAAACAAAGTTTGTTGTAGGGGGCCTAAGCGCCACGCAAGTCCTAGTTTCTATAACTCTGAGGAATGGAGAGGGCAGTGAGGGATGAGGATGCTGATACACCTCATGAATTAAAGACTAAGAAGTGTAGAGCTATTGTGTTGTCCCATAAAGTAGCCTGTCTTGAACCTAATTACTGTGCTGCATTAAGAACATGTGATATTGTGAAGAATGTAGGCTAAAAACCGATAGAAAGACAATACCAAGAGTTTAGTCAGGAAATCCTCACCAAGTTTGTTTTCTCTCTACTGGCATGGGAAACATGGGTTCATAACAAGTCAGTTTAATCATGTAGCAGCTAAGCATTTGAAAAAATGAGATAGAAGTGGATCTGCAGTGCTACAGTGGTAACTTTTTACAGCAGCAGCACTAGATAAATACAAAAGTTGTTTTAACAGCTGTATTCGATTATGTAGGTAAGAAGTTCATTAATAAGTAAGATTGAATCATGTTGTTAATCCTTGAAAACAAACTAGATGGATGCTTTTGTGATTATTGAGTCCCCATACTTCTCGTTTCTTCTGGTTGTCAGTACTGCAATCTACTAGCTAGGAGTAGCTTGTTTGCATTGTTAGAGCTATAGTGCAGATGTCAAAAAATATATATTGTTACATACAATGTAAGTTTAAAATCCATGCATTCTTTAGTGGCATACTATAAATTAATTTAAAATAATGGGATTTTTTTTT